>PVHX01018072.1:0-38111 GCA_004024805.1 Geosciurus inauris
ATGGAGGGCTGGGCCCTGGGCTGGACGCTGGGGACACAGAGATCAACTATGGATGGCTTGCACTTTCAAGAAGTTCAGTCCAGGCTTGCCTATGCCAGAGGCCAAGTGCTTACTGCTGCTTGGGAGGCTCTTCCACTGCCAGACCAGCTGGACTACTGGAAAGTCACCTTTTGCAACTTCATGCTCCCTGATCCCCCAACTGCTTCCTATAAATTGGCAGCTTGTGCAGCCTAGCTGCGCTCACCCACAGGAAGTATGAGGTCAGGCTCCGCCCAAGCCAGTCCATGACATTGAAGAGCAGGAAGCAGCAGATCGGGTTGAAGAACTGACCTGCAGGAGACAAAGGGCTGCGGCTCGCCCTGGTCCCTGACTCTCCTCTCCTATCTGCCCTGGTCTCCCCCAGACCTCTTCTGTACCCCAACACTCACTCCATTTCCCAGGACTGGTGGAGCTGGTCACCATGGCTGTGATGGCAGGGAAGACCGACAGGGTGACTGTGAAGACCAACACAAGGCACAGCGCCGTCAGCCAGATCTGGGAGCCGGAGGCAGGGGTGTGAGCGGGCAGGGCAGCCCCGGCCCAACGCAGACCCCCAACCTTCTCACCCCAGCCCTGCTTGGGTGCAGGACACCTGCAACCTGGCCTAGCTGTGTCCCTGACCTGCCATGACCCTTTGACCCTGGGGTAGACAGTACAAATCGCCTTTCCAGCCTAATGGCTTCTGGTGAGGACAGGGAAAGGGTGTCCCGCCCTTCTTCCCCAGGAGTGGTGGCTGGGGATCATCTCCCAGCTGTACCTTCTGGAAGACAATGGAAACTGAAGGTTTTTCTGGCTTCTGGGGCTCATCTAGCTCAGGCTCCAGCTCCAGCTCTGGCTCCTTCTCAGGGTGAAGATCTAGAGTCAGAGTTGCCACCTGGGGGCTATTGGGAATCCCATTCTTCTCATCTGGGGCAAGAAGGGAGTATGGGGTCATGTGATTTAGGTCTCCCAATAGCCAGCCCCGAAGGAGGAGGATTCCCAGCAGTTAAAACAAGTGATGCTCCTCCAGCCCAGGGTGCCCACAAAGCGAAACAATGGTGGCAGTATGTCACCTATTTATTAAACACATGCATGTGCCAAGCAGTGAGTCAAGCGTCTCAGATGAGTTGCCTGCCATTGCTTTGTAAACAAAGAAACAGGTTGGAGGATTTAAGTGGTTTGGTGACTTGCCTAGGGCCAATCAGCTTGGGTGCTGTGAAGCCAGAAGCCAGGATTCAGATTTGGGTGCGTCTGAATCCAGAGCTTGCCTTCAAGAAGCTCCACTGCCTTCTCATTTTTGTTTTTGTTTTTGGTATTAGTGAGGGAACCCAAGAGCGCTTTACCACTAAGTTACATCCCCAGCCCTTTCTCTTGAGTCAGGGTCTCACTAAGTTGCTCCTTAGGGCCTTGCTATGTTGCTGAGGCTGGCCTTGAACTCAGCCTCCTCATTTTATAGAGCAGACAACTGAGGCCCAAAGAGTAGCAAGGCATGACTTGAATTTCAGACTTCCCTTTGGGATCTACCTGTGCTCACCCAAGGCTCCTGGAGCAGGACATGGTGGTGCATGCCTATGATCCCAGGGACTGGGGAGGGTGAGGCAGGAGGTTTGAAAGTTTGAGACCAGCCTCAGCAATATAGCAAGACTCTGTCTCAAAGTAAAAAACAGGGCTGAGGATGTGTTCAGTAGTTAAGCACTGGTAGGGTCAATTCCTGGCATCAGAGAGAGAGACAGAGAGAGAGAGAGAACAGAAGGCTCCTAGGAGCCTAGCTTTAATTAGAGTGGAATGCTTCCAGAAGAGCTGGCTCGTGCTTCCTCTGGGTACCCCCACTTCCTCAGCGAGATCCTGGGGCTTACCAGACTGGAGCAGCTCGGCTTTGGTCTCTAGCTCGTGAGTTGGAGACCGTGAAGGCTTCTTGGCCAGGTAGTAGCGGGCAAACTCCTGCAGAAGGATTGGGAAGCATCAGCACAGCCAGGTGAGGTGTCTGGATCCCTCCCCCCACACCACTGGCTTGGAGGCTGGGACACCCCAGTGGCTGAACTCAAGTCTCTCCTGCCTCCCCTGTGCCCTCCCAGAGCCTCAGGCTCAGGGCTCTGAGATGCCCCGACATGGGCCCTGGAGCCCAGCAGCAGGCTCACCAGGTGTGGGAGACTCAGGTAACACACAATGGACATGAGGATGCCCACACAGGGCGTGATGAAGTATCCCAGGGCGGAGGTCTGGGCATCCACGCCGCCTGCAGAGGAGAAGTGGAACTCTCGCTCCCCTTCCTAGAGTATACTTCTCAGATTCATCTCCCAGCCTCTTCCATTTTCCTTCACCAACGGACTGAATCTCACACAGGGCTCCAGACTGGCCCTTCATCCTTCTCTTTCCTTTACATGCCATTTTTGTTGAGCACCTACGATGTGGCTTTCTCTTATTGCAGGCTAAGTACAATCTCAGCAGGACACTATAATAATCCAGAGAGGTTAATGCCCTGTCCAATGTGCCTCGCTAGTGAAGGATGAGACGGATTAAAGCGTGACTCTACCTTGAACCCATCCCCCTCCCTTAACCTCAACCTGCTGGCACAGGCCAGGGTTGGCCCCAGGACCCCCTCTCCTGGTCAATCTCCCTTGCTGCAGAGCCCAAGAGCCTGGCTCCCAGGCCCAACCCCCACTTCTCCATCACTCCACCACCTCTGTCTCCACCCAAAATCCAGGTACCTTCCTCCCACACACCTTCTCTGTGACCCCAAAGCTCAGAAGCCACCCCACACCCCCAGCCATCCAAGTCCACTCACTGGCCATGGACATGAGCATGGCAAGGGCAGCGAAGATGCCAGCCAGGCCCTGGCCGCTGAGGAAGAGGGTGCTGTAGGTGGATGGCATGGTGCCCAGCTGCCCGAAGAGGCTGCCCTGCAGAACTGCACAGAAGGCTGAGGAGAGACAGGGACAGGGCCACCACTCAATAAGGCAGCCTTAGGGGCTTCCTGGAGGAGGCCTTGGCAAAGTGCAAGTGGCCTCTGGACTTGGCTGGACAGGGGTGAGCGGTCCTGGGGACCCTGGGCCTTCTGCCGCAACATCCCATTCATTCCTCTTCTGAAGCGCAGCCACTCGCCTGTGGGGTCTGGTGTCAGAGGCCAGCTCCAAGGTCACTGTGGGGCCTGGGACACAGGGTTTTTCCTCTCCCCCTGGGCCTCAGTTTCCCCACCAGAGATCTTGGTGACAGTGGTGCTGTCTTTGCCTCTTGCATCTCTTGGGCTCTTTCTGTTACCAGGAGGAGACTGGGGTTGGGGGCAGAGGTGCTCACAGTTGATGAACCAGACGGAGGCCATGGTGATGGAGAAGAAGGGCCCAGGGCTCATGTCCACCTTCACCAATGCTGCCGTCAGGGCAAAGAGCAGCAGGATGGCCAGCAGGCTTCCCAGAATGCGCACCGCCTCAGGGATGCTGCTCAGAAAGGGGTAGAGAGCGTCAGATGGGCCCCGGCCAGGCAGGGGGTGGTGGGCAAGAGGTGCTGCCAGGGGCAGGGCGGTGGGGCTGGGAGGGCCAGGCAGGTGGAGCCGGGGAAGGATGGGAGTTCTTCCTGGGCCCAGATGACACTGCCTTGGCAGGGGCTGGGGTCTCACCACTGGTACAGGAAGGAGTTGAGGAGGGTGAAGAGCAGCAGGGGCAGCTGGGACAGCAGTGTCACCCAGTTGTTGAAGTTGAAGGTGTCTGCAGGGCCTGTGTGGTTGGTGCTCAGGGTCCCATCTGTGCTATTGGCCCCTGCCAGCCGCCCCTGAAAGTACTGCCAGATGGGGAGGAGTAAGGTTAGGAACCCTCTAGTTTGTCCCCTCGCCTCCTCCCAGGTGTGTGATTGCTTGGCTAATGTCTTTGGGGACTATTTGTCTTATCCCTGCATGTCCCCAGAACCTGGCACACAGTGGGAACTCCATGGTTGTGCGCTAAATTGATTGGCTGGTGGGCCCAAGTGCTAAGAACCCCCTGCTCAAGCCTCAGTGCATCTCTGGATCACCCTCCTCTTCAGTGCCCTAGTCCCCCCAGTAGCTTATAGATTCATCCATTCCATGGGTATTTATTGAGCATCTACCATAAGCCAGGCTCTGGCGTAGGGGCTGACCTACTGCATTCTCCCTGGAACATATATCCTGTCACTTCTCTGCTTAAGCCCCATTCCCCTTCTACCCACCCTCCTTATTATGTATAGGGTAAACCCCAAGCTTCTGGAACAACATTTAGGACCCTACAGTATCAGATCCCACCCTCCCTTTTGTGTCCAATCTCTTGCTCCATTCCACTAAGCACCAGGCACCCCAGGCTCTGGATCTTTCTCTGAACAGGCTCTTGCCCCCATCAGGAATGCCCTCTTTCCTCCTGACCACTCCTCCGTCCCACAACTTTGCCTACCCCATGCTCAACTTACAAATCCTCTGTGAAGCAGAAGGAATGTTCTCCCTCCCCTGAGAACCACAGAATTCTGATCCAAGCCTGAGAAGGCAGCCTCATGTTACATTATTAATAGTTTTGACCCATCTTATTCTCAAACCAGGGGCTGATTATCTGTGGACCTTCACGGTCCAGCACAGAGCACATCCGCAAAGTTATTGCACTGAATATAGTAACCCAGTCCTACAAAGAACGCACACTCCACACTTCTGCCTTCCTTTCTGAGAACCAGCAGAGGATAGAGCCTCTCTCTGGTATGGTTTCTCTTTATCCCCAGTGGCTGGTCCACAGTAGGTGCACATTAAATGTTTGCCTAATTAATTAATGTAATTAATTGTATTGTAAAGAAAGCCAGAGGCTCGGATAACCCATTTTTGGAGGGACTGGAACAGAAATAACGACAGAGGAGGTGGGTGGGTAGCGCTTTTGCTGGTCACAGATCCCCTGAGCTGGTAGGCATTCCCCAAAGTTTGGCCTTCCCAGCCATGAGAGAAGCCTCTCTCTGAGGCTCGGTGCTTCGGCAGGCGAATGGGGGCATGCTGAGGAGTTTAAGCAGTGTCGGGAAAAGACGCCTGAGGAACCTCAATTCAGGGTGGCTGGAGGGATGGAGGGTGTTGTGGCCATGTGGCTGTCTCACCGGGATGGCGGTGATGAAGAAGTTCCAGGGAAGGAGGGTGCCCAGGCCCAGGATGAAGAAGCTGATCCCAACCAGGTGGTAGCTGTGGGGATCAGTGAGAAGGTCACCCCGAGGCCTCACGCCGGGCCGCCCCTCCCGCCTCCCAGGCCGGCCCTCGGGAGAGCATACTACAACCCCCATCACCCCCGCGCAGCAGCCGAAGGAGTCGGCTGATGGGAATTGTAGTCCAGTGCATCTTCTCTGCGTCCTGGAGAGTCTGGGGGAGCGGGATTGTTCTGCCCACCGCCACCCGGGCCCCGGGACGCCCGGCACCGGGTGCCCAGCTCACCTGTCCTGCGGGGCGTCTCCTCGCGCCATGGCCTCGGCAACCGAATGCACCGGGATGGGAGCGCAGAGGGCAGGCTGCACCGGCTCCTACGCGGGGCTGGGAGCTGGGCGCCCGGAGCCGGATGCCGCCGCGGGCAGGGGGTCGGATCTCCCGGAATCCGGGAAAGCGCGGCTGGGTGGGAGACCCAGCGGATTTCCGCGGGTCGCTGGGTCCGCAGGCTCGGACCTTGGCTCCACCCCCGGGGCGGAGACAGAGGGTCGCACTACCCTTCCCCGCGCCCCAACCCGCGGGCTCTTCTGCGGCGTCGGACCGCGTTCTACCTTAGGATTTCGGGACTGAGCAGCCCATGCCGCGCGTGCGGCTGGGGGCTGCTGACGCGAAGGGTGTGGACGCCGCACCTCTCCGCAACCCTCTGCCCTGCCCGCGGGCGTCGGTCCTGGAACGCTGCGGCGGGGGAGGAAGAGGAGCGCCCCAGCCCCTGCCCCCGGGAGAGCTCTGCGGCCCCCCGGCCTGGGCTGCTTCTCCCTTCACCCGCTGCAACGTGCTGCCAGAGCCGCGCTCGCGCCCCCTAATGTCGGGGCGCACCCAGGGCGCCTCTGCAGAGCCCCCGCCCAAGGGCGTAACCCGAGCAGGGCCAGCGCGCTGGAAAGAGGAGCCCACTGCCTGTCGCGGGCGGTCCTGCAAGCTGCGCGGAGCTGGGTGCGCCCGGAGGCCGAGGAGCGGGCTGGATGCCCATGATGATGGAGTCCCCAGGCGGATCTGGAAGACAGTCGGACAGACTGACCTTCTCCTCCAGCGAGTGCCTGGGGAATCCTGCGCCCGGCATTCGAGGCGAACAGCCGAGGCGCGGGCCCTGCTGGAGCGCCCGGGTGGGCTTCCTGGCCGAGGTGAGGCGGAGCTGCGTCGGGTTCGGGAGCGGTTAGGCTGAGGCTGGGAGAGAAGGGTGCCCGGGAGTGCACTCCCCCCGCAGGCTGCTGTGTGTGCTTACATTGCCTTACGCGGTCCTGCATCACATCAAACATGAAGATGCAGCCACATCCCGCTGTTTTTTTGTTTTTGTTTTTTTAATCTGAGAAAACTTTGAAAAGATTACAAACCATTGCATTTTCGAAATTAGTTTGTTGCATCTCTCTCATAATTTATGAATGGATGTAGTTTCTCTGGGATGCTGGAGAAGCTAGGGACTCTAAAGCACAAGTTGTTTTCATAAGAAATGACATTTTGTAACCATCTCCAGATTACTTGTCTTTTTCCTCCAGCCTACTGTGGATCTGTGGGGCAACTGCTGTGCTTGTAGGGATCACTGTTTTATTGCCACCAACCTTCCCCCGCCCCCCGCTGTGTGGGCTATCACAGGTGCGGGATAAATGCTTGGGGACAAAAAGATTGGATTGCAGTGATATGCAGGGGAGTTTAGGGAGGACAGGACAGCATTGGATTACACAGAAAGAAAAAAGTTTTCTCCCAAGCCTCGGAATATATCAAGGGGCAAAGTCTCAGTTCATGTTTTTTAGCACCCTTTAACAACCCCCTCCCCAGGACCTCAGGACATCTCTTAACAATTCTATCTAAATACAAGTTAATAACTTTTATTTTCCTTACATTTATTTTTCTATTTATTTTTAGGGCTACATGTACTGATTTCCTATTTATGACAGTGATATAAAGTTTTTCTTTGAAAAAAAATCAGTTTATTTATGAAAAATGAATCATTTAAAGAAAATAAAATAAGTGTGACTGCAGGTGAGGCCAGCTCTGCCCCAGTCTCCAGGGCAGGAAGTGAAGAATGGAGTTTGGGGCAAGAAGACATCTGTGAAGGGAGAGAACGTTCTGTACCAAGACTGGGCACAGGAGACTGCTGAGGCAGGCTGGAACACACAGATAAGTGCCTGTGGCTGGCGCCTGAGGAGCAGGCAGAGTGTGGAGCTGGGATTTCAGTTCACAGGCTCCCTCATTTCTGTCACAACCAATATTTCCTTACTATCCTGCAGTGAATTTGTGAACAAATTCAAAAACCCACCCATGAAAGATTTTCATGTCAATCTAATATCCCAAGTGTACTACAGAATATAAATAAAGGAAAGCTTTTAGGAATAAAATAATGTGTATGTGAATATGTTAACACTCACACACATGAAGCTGTCAGATGTTTGGCTCCTTTTTATAAAAACAACAGCTGCACATGTGCATGTGATACAGACATGTGCTGAAATCTGTAGTTAAAGATCACTAGCTTGCTGATGGCAATGTGATATTCTGCGACACTGACCAAGCCTTGGCAAAGTTCCAAGCAAAACGAAGAGCAGCTGTCCCTCAACAGAGAGTAAGTAGCTGAGTTCCTGGAAAATGCTGTGTATATTTAACTTATAAATAATACATTGTGTCCATATGTCAACTGGACTTACAGTCTAGGCTCAGAAAATTATCAACATGGTTATAAAAAGTAAAGAATAGATTTTATTTTTAGTACAGTTTTAGATTTACAGAATACATGATGAAATACTACGCAGTTTCATATATGCACCCCAACCTGTTTTCCCCTATTATTAATGTCTTGTGTTAATGAGATACATTTGTTACAATTAATGAATCCATACAATATGATTCACTTGTCTGTAGTTTATATTGTTTCTTTCTTTGGGTTGCCCATTCTGTGGGTTTTGACAAATGTGTAGTGTCTTGGATCCACCATGAAAGTGTCATAGAGTAATTTCACCTTCCTAAAATCCCTGTGTGTCACCTGTTTATCACCCCTCCCTGCCATCCCCTGAGTACCCAGCAACCACTGTTCTTTTTCTTTCTTTTTTTTTAATATCTCTATTTTATTTATTTATTTTATATGGTGCTGAGGATCGAACCCAGTGACTTACACATGCGAGGCAAGCACTCTATCACTGAGCTACAGCCCCAGCCCCATCCACTGTTCTTTTTATGTCTCTAAGTTTGGCCTTCAAAATGGCATACAGTTGGGATCATATGGTATGTAGCCTTTCCAGACTGGCCTCTTTCACTTTTTATAGACATGTAAGGCTCCTTTATGTCTTTTCTGGCTCAATAGTTGATTTCTCTGTATTACTAAATAATATCCCATTCTATGGATTACTATAGTTTGTTTATCCACTCACCCATGTCAGGACATCTTGGTTGCTTCCACTTCCTGGTGATCATAAATAAAACTGCTGTACACATTTGTGTACAGGTGTGTGTGTGTGTGTGTGTGTGTGTGTGAGTGTGACTATAAGTTCCCAACTCATTTGTGCAAATACCCAAGGGCATTGGTGCTAGATCGTATGGTAAGGTGGTTTAGTTTTGTTAGATACTGTTAAACTCTCTTCCAAGATGGCTGTACCACTTTGTGTCCCCACAAGCAATGAGACAGTTCTTGCTCCACATCCTCACTGGCATTTAATATTGTCCGTGTTTTAGGTTTTAGCCATTCTAATAGGTGTGTAGTGTTACTGTATGTACAATTTTTAGTTTTGGTCCTGAGGATTGAACCCAGGGGTGCTTAACCACTGAGCCACATCCCCAACCCTTTTTTATATTTCATTTAGACACAAGGTCTTGCTGAGTTGCTTAGGGCCTCCCTAAGTTGCTGAGGCTGGCCTTGAACTTGTGATCCTCCTGTCTCAGCATTACAGGTGTGTCACCGTGCCCAGCTTGTGTACAATTTTTTTTTATTTTTTATTTTTTTTAGTTGTAGATGGACACAATATCTTTATTTTATTTATTTTTATGTGGTGCTGAGGATCGAACCCAGTGCCCCACACATGTGGAGCAAGCGCTCCACCACTGAGCCACAATCCCAGCCCCATGTGTACAATTTTTATTAGTACATTTTAATGGGTTTCATTGTGGCATATTAGTACATGCGGATAACATACCACTTCCATTACCTTCTTTTACCCTCCCCTTCTACCCTGATCCCCTTCCTCATCTCTAATAGTCTCCCTGTTACTTTCATGTAATTTTTCCCCCTAGATTTCACATGTGGGGGGAGACATGGGTAGTGGTCTTTCTGAGTCCAACTTCATTTGCTTAACATTATGATCTCCAGTTCCATCCATTTTCCTATAAATGACATGATTTTCTTCTTCTTTATGGCTGAATAATACTCCGTTGTGTATATACACCACATTTTCTTTATCCTTCATCTGTGAACAGGCACCTGGACGGACTCCATGACATGGCTATTGTGTATTGTGCTGAGACCAACCTAGGCATGCAGTTATTGCCATAGTATGCTGACTTTAATTCCTTCTGGTGTCCACCCAGGAGTGCTATATCTGCATCCACATAAAGTGGAACACTTTAGTTCTTTGAGGAACTGCCATGCTGATTTCCATAGTAGCTGTACTAATTCACATTCCCACCAGCAGCGTGTGAGGGTTCCTTCCCCCCACATCCATGCTAGCGTTCACTGTTTTTTGTATTCTCAAATATCTTGTTTTAACTTGCAATTTCCTAATGACATATTATGATGAGACTTTCCTTCACACACTTATTGCCATCTGTAGATATTCTTTGATGAGATGTCCCTCAGGTCTTTGGTCTATTTTCACTTTTATTTTTTTAAGAAATGGGGTCTACCTATATTTCCCAGGCTGGCCTTGAACTCCTGGGGTCAAGGGCTCCTATTGCCTCAGCCTCCCAAATAGGCATCTGCCATCACATCTGGCTCCCTTTTGCCCATTTTTATTTTTTTAATTTTTTTTTAAATTTTTTTTTTTTTTGGTACTGGAGATTGAACTCAGGGTACTCGACCACTGAGCCACATCCCCCAGCCCTATTTTGTGTTTTATGTAGAGACAGGGTCTCACTGAGCTGCTTAGTGCCTCGCCGTTGCTGAGGCTGGCTTTGAACTCGCGATTCTCCTGCCTCAGCCTCCCTAAGTGCTGGGATTACAGGCTTGTGCCACCGCGCCCGGCTTCTTTTGCCTATTTTTAAATAGGGTTGTTCATTTTTAAAAAGCTGGTGCATAAAATTGTATATATTTCTGGGCTCCTGCATGATGTTTGATACATGCATACAGTTGTATGATGTTCAAATAAGGGTAAACACATCTATCTTCTCATTTATCATTGTGATAAATGTTTTGAGGCTGGCTTTAAACTTGTGATCTTTCTGCCTGTATGAAAACATTCAAAATTGTTTCTTCTAGCTTTTCTTTTTTCTTTTTTTTTTTTAAAATATTTTTTTAGTTGTAGATGGAAACAATGTCTTTATTTTATTGTTTTGTATGTGGTGCTGAGGATCGAACTCAGGGCCTCATGCATGCGAGGCAAGCGCTCTACCGCTGAGCTACAATCCCAGCCCCTTCTTCTAGCTTTTCAAAAATACATAGCACACTATGGTTATCTACAGTCTCTTGTTGAGCCTTCAGTTTTTTGTAGATTTTGGAATACTATTCTTTATCAGATCTGTGTCTTGTAAATATTTTCTTCCAGTGTGTACCTGGCCTCTTCACTCTTTCAATATTCTTTTTAAATTTAAAGAGTTCAAACTATCAATTTTTTCTTTCATGTATCAGGCTTTTTTTTTGGTGGAGGGTAGTACTGGGGACTGAACTCAGGGCCACTCAACCACTGACCCACATCTCCAGCCCTATTTTGTTGGGCCTGGCTTGAGTTAATTTTGTGAACAATCTTTTTTCCTCTATAAGAATGCCCAGGGAGGGGGCTGGGATTGTAGCCCAGTGGTAGAGCGCTTGCCTCACATGCAGGAGGCACTGGGTTTGATCCTCAGCACCACATATAAATAAATGAATAAAGATATTGTGTCCAGCTACAACTAAAAATATATTAAAAAAAAAAAAAAAGAATGCCCAGGGAGTCCCATAAAAATTGGGCAGTAGCCAGGCGTCGTGGCACATGCCTGTAATCCTAGCAGCTCAGGAAAGAGGCAGAAGGATCACAAGTTTAAAGCTGGGCTCAGCAACTTAGTGAGACCCTGTCTCAAAATAAAAAATATAAAAGGGCTGGGGATATGGCTCAATGCTAAAGTGTCCTTGGGTTCAATTTCCAGTACAAAAAAAAAAGGGCAGGACACTGGTCAGTTTTTCCTTGTTTGAGACCGTTCTTTATACTTGTTCTTTATACTGTTACTCCAGGCCTTAGCCACTAGTGGTCATCACCACCCTCTCCTTCTACCACTGTGACTACTAAAAAAATCCCCAAACATAGTGTCACCTTGTGGGTGATATTGTCCTTCCAAAAATGATCTTTTCCCCTAAAAAAGGAGACAGAGAAGAAAATTTGTTCAAACAAGCTGTTTGAAGGTCACTGTGATTGCTGTTTTGCCAAAAATGCATTTATCCCAAATGTGTTAGTCAGCTTTCCATTGCTATAACAAAATATCTGAGATAATCAACATAAAAAGATGAAAAGTTTATTTTAGCTTCCAGTTTTTGAGGTTTCAGTCCATGGTTGGTCAGCCATGTTGCTTTGGGGCCTGTGGTGAGGTAGAGCATCATGGTGGGAGAACTAGGTGGAAGCTGCTCCCCTCGTGGCAACCAGGAAGCCAGAGAGAAGAGGAGGGAGCTGGGACCCGGGATCCCCTTCCAGGGCACACCCCCAGTGACCTAACTTCTTTCCACTTTGTCCTACCTCCTAAAGATCCCCCCTTCCAAAAGCACCGTGGGCTGGGGACTACGCGTTTAGCACATGGCCCTTTCAGGGACATTCAGAATCCAGACTATAGCACCAAATGATTTTTTTTGTTTGCTTGTCCATTCAAACTTCGTGTAAGTACAACTTGATTTTTAACAATGTGACCATTTTTTGAGATTCATTCAGAGTGATAGATGTTACTATTCGTTCATTCACAGTTCATTAACAGAGTAGTCCACATTGTATGACTCCTTGGATGGAATTGTTGCAGGCATGTAGCTTAGTTTCAGTTGTATTCTACTATAAGCAATGCTGCTCTGAATGACATGGTACCCCTTGCCATATCTACCCTGCACCTGTTGTCTATGTACAGGATCTCTCAACAGCAGCACTCTAGACATTTGGGCCAGGTAATTATTTGTTGTGAGTCCTGTTCTATGCATTGTAGGATGTTTAGTGGCATCCCAGGCCACGCAGACTAGATGCCAGGGGCATCTGCACCCACCCTATGTTAAGTAATCTTGCTCCATAAGACTCAAAATCCTCTTTTTAGGACATTTTATTGTTGCTGTTATTGTTTTTATGGTGCCAGGATTGAACCCAGGACCTCAAGCATGCCAGGCAAATGCTCTACCATTGAGCTACACCCCAACCCCGAGAACACATTTTGTAACACCATTTTCATGGTCTCCAAAGAGATTTGCAGTTAACATAACCTGTCAACACATTTTTTTTTTTTGGTACTGGGGATTGAACTCAGGAGTACTTGATCACTGAGCCACATCCCCAGCCTTATTCTGTGTTTTATGTAGAGACAGGGTCTCACTGAGTTGCTTAGCACCTCGCTGTTGCTGAGGCTGGCTTTGAACTCGCGATTCTCCTGTCTCAGCCTCCCTAAGTGCTGGGATTACAAGCGTGTGCCACCACGCCTGGCCTCAACACAATTTTTTAAAACAATGATAATTCCATAGTGTGATACAAAGGACAAAAATAGATGAAAGAAATTTCTTGCACTAAAAGAATATCTTAGTATGCAAATCTTTGGGCACTACTATTCTAAAGTGAAGATCTGATGCTTCCATCTGTTTCTCATGAATGCAGTTATGTGTCGTAGAAGTAGGAAAATCAGAGGTCAAGTCGACAGAAAGAAAGAAAGAAGAGGATAGTGCACTGCAGAGTAAAAAGGCCATAGCTCAAATAAGGGACATCAAAGCAGTGTTATTTGTGTGTAAGTGAGAGGGAGACCTAATCTTAACCAAACTGAATATTGTGCCGAAGTACACTATAAGCTGTCCAAGTAGAGAAAATGAGAAGCTGTGGTATTTTGTAAATGACCTGAGATTTACTTGTGAGTTAAGTGTCAGAACCTTTCTGATGTGATGATAGGGATTTGGGGTAATGAAATATTTCAGAGGTGACCACTGGGATTTTTGTGTGTGTGTGCCGTGTTGCAGATTGGACCCAGGGTCTCGTGCATGCTAGGCAAGCACTCTGCTACTGCACTAAGCTCTTTCTCCAGCTTCTATTTCCTGTTTTTTATTTGTGTGTTTTTTTATAATAATTTTTGGTTGTCAATGGACTTTTATTTTATTTATTTATATGTGGTGCTGAGAATTGAACCCAGTGCCTCACACATGCTAGGCAAGCGCTCTGCCACTGAACCACAACCCCAGCCCCACTTGTGTTTTTTTTTTAAATATTTTTTTAGTTAAAAAATTTTAAATGGACACAATACCTTTATTTATTTATTTTATGTGGTGCTGAGGATCAAACCCAGTGCCTCACATGTGAGGCAAGTACTCTACCACTGAGCCACAACCCCAACCCTGTTTGTGTGTTTTGAGATAGGGTCTCACTATGTTGTCTAGGCTGGTCCCCAACTCATGGGCTCAAATGATCCTCCTGCTTCAGCCTCCTGAGTAGTTGGGACTACAGAGCTGGCCACCATGCCTGGCTCTGTCTCCTGTTTTGAAATCTCCTATATTGCATGTCTATAGTACATAAAAACTTGGAGCCTGTTATGTCTTTTGGTGCACAGAGGAATATAAAGTGGGTCAGAAAACCAAGCATTCATATATAAAGCTGTAAATTTGGTTAGGTAGATTTCTGGGACTAGAATTTAAGATTTTTTTAAAAATCTAGGTAATCTCAAAATAAGTAAATATTTTATTTTATTTTATTTTTTATTTTTTTATTTTTTTTTGTGGTAGTGGGGATTGAACTCAGGACTCGACCACTGAGCCAAATCCCCAGCCCTATTTTGTGTTTTATGTAGAGACAGGGTCTCACTGAGTTGCTTAGTGCCTCGCCATTGCTGAGGCTGGCTTTGAACTTGCGATTCTCCTGTCTCAGCCTCCCTAAGTGCTGGGATTACAGGCTTGAGCCACCGCGCCCGGCTAGTAAATATTTTATTATATAATTTTCATATTGTAGATCTTTCTTTTTCCTATTGCTTATTACATTGTGTTAATTCAGTTATGCTGCTAGGGTTTATAAACTGAGTCAAATGATTTCTTATGGTGAGAGGTCCAAATTCTTTTTTTTTTTTAAATATTTTTTCCAAACCTTTTATTTTATTTATTTATGTATTTTGTATGTGGTGCTGAGGATCGAACCCAGTGCCTCACGCGTGCAAGGCAGGCGCTCTACCACTGAGCCACACCCCAGCCCCAGGTCCAAATTCTTGATCTTTTTCAAGGCTTGGGACTGTGTTTAATATTTCTGCTTTAGAGATTTATTCATTTCTTACCAGATTCAGACAACCTACCCTCAGTGGCTACCTTCTAATCTGCTCTAGGCTGGGACACTTGATTCCCAGTTTGTTATAATTAGGGGTAAGATAAAAATAACTAGGCTAAAAGCAAGAAGTTTTCAAAGTGTGAAGATTCTCTTTTAATTTTTCAAGGTTGAGAAAATACTAAGTGGTTTTATTTAGTTACTTATTTGATACTGGGATTTGAACCCAGGGGTGCTTAACATTGAGCCACAGCCCCAGCCCTTTTGTATATTTACAGATCTTGTCTCACTGAGTTGCTCAGGGCTTCACTAAATTGCTGAGGCTGGCTTTGAACTTGTGATCCTCCTGCCTCAGTCTCCCAAACTGCTGGGATTATGTCACCATGGTCTGCGTCACCATGCCAGGTTTACTAAGGGGTTTTAGCTGTGTTCTGAACAGCTGAGTTTACCACATGCCACCTGAAAGAGCTATTACCAAATTATAAACAAATGCAGTACTGAAGGTGCCATGGGGGGTGCTGCTCTGAAACATCACCTGATCTTAGCCAGGATCTGAGGCTGAGGCTGGGGCTTAGGGCCACCAGGGCTCTTGTTCATTCTGTGCCTCCAGGGGCCTTAGCGCAGTTCTGCAACCATCAAAAAAAAGTTGCAGGTCAGAACTGGGGAGGGCAGCTGCTTTCAATACAGGAAGAAGTATGGCCAGAGGGTCTCCTAGGTCCCTCCTTGTTCAGATACCCTGCTATATTCTGAATGCTGCTAAGTCTTGTATTCGGAAGCTGGGGGTCAATCCTACTGCAGAGTGGTTTCCGGAAGTCTGTGGGAGCCCTGGTGAGATGTGACCCTGGGAAGCTCTGAGTCACTATTCTCCCAAGCCGCTCAAAGGAGCACCGCCCTGTCTCCCCACTTCCCTGCCACACAGATCATGGAGGGCACATGGCACAGGCTCTCTGAGCCCTGAGCTTGAGGCCTCTGGAACTGTCAGTTATTATTTTATCCAAGGATCACTTAATGCCATAAACATAGTTTCTAGGTATTGATGGCTAGAATCATAAAGCCACTCAGTGAGCTCAAATCAAATGGGGGTGTTACAGGCCAGGCTATACAGGCAATAACCAGACAGACTCCATTTTACCCTGAGCCTCCATGTCATGTAAGATATGCTTCTCCATGAAAAAACTCCACCTCTGCCATCCTGATCCTGCTTAGCACATCCTGCTTAGGAATGCAAATGTTTCCATTCTTACACAATGTGAAACGGTTCTCTTTTTTGGTTCCCATTTTTCTTGGGCAATGTGCCCTGTCAGAGAATGTTTGTCTAGAGGTTAGTAACCATTCTTTAACTTGTACTCAACTAGGGTCTTTTTGACCCACTTCCCCTTCTGCATTTAGATCTCATGATGTCTGTAGTTTTAAATTATAGCAACAGCCACTTTTGATTAATGTACTGACATGCTTTAAAAGGTGTGCTGTAACTCCTGGTGGGGGTTGAGGAATGCAGGCTTACAGCTTGCCCTCACCCAGCTGGCTGGTACCCTGCCGGCTGGTGAATAAAGATGGTTCCGTCTCCTGCTTTAAGATCAACTCAGTGATTCACTGCAATCTTGCCACAACAGGGACGCTACTGAGAAGAAACCAAGGCTCCTTCTTGCCGTCTTGCGCAGATGCACAGGGGTGCTTGGCCTTTTGCCTCAGGCCTTCCTTTCCTGATTCCTTAGGAAGCACCTGGCACAAGACCACTGCACTAGCTGCAGTCCAGGTAGACTCTCAGTTCAAGCACCCACCAGGAGTGGCAAGACCCATCCCTAGGGGTCTCTTTCCCCCACCGCCTCCTTTCTCATGTTCTTTTTAGTTATATATGACAGTAGAATCCATTTTTATAAAATTATACAAGCATAGGATGTATCTTATTCTAATTAGGACCCCATTCTTGTGGGTGGGCACGAGAGTGGAGTTCCATCTCTGAGGTCTCTTAATTCTAATTCACAACAGGGAGACTCTTGTTGGTTATTGGGTAGCTAATAAACAGCCACTCTGCAAGTCCACTGTGTGCCCTTTTCTGACCAGCTGTGTGGTAGGGACTGGGGCCCATGACATCAGGGCATGGCCCAGGACCCAGGGAGCAGTGGCTTGGCAGAGGGTGTGTGCTAGACATCAGCACTGTATTTTCCAATGTTGGGATGTAGGCCTCAGCCTGAAAGCTTTTTTTTGAGCAAGCCCAATGATGGGATGGAAAATCCCAGCTGTCACTCACCCGTTGTGTGGTCCTGGGCAAGTCACTTCATTTCTCGGGTCCAGTTTCAATCAAAATAACAGCACCAAAGTTCTGGCAGCCAGAAGTCCAAAATTCGATGTGTAGACAGGGCTGATTCCTTCTGGAGTCTCTGAAGAAGCTGTCCCATGCTGCTGGTGACTGTGGGTGATCCTGGGCTGATGTCCACATCACTCCAACCTCAGTCCTGTCTTCGTGTGTCTCCATAGTGTAGATTCTTATCACTGGGTTTCAAATATTTTAAAACATGACTTTAATAATATGGAGTACTTTTAAAGCAACCATTGTTAATTAAACAATGAGATCTCAGCATTTCATTTATTGCTACTATTAATACTATTTTGTCCTAAGTCTGTGAAGAGGAACTTCCTCAGATTTCCTCCAATATAAATTCACCACTGGCTTTGTTGCGTCTGCAGCAATCACACTGCTGTGAGAGAATTTGAAACAAGCATTGCTAGAAATGCTCTAGCACATTATTTAGTTCTTGCGAAAGAAGAGGACATGAAGTCATAGTTGCACCACAAACCTTTCCAAAGTAGATTGATTCAATCATGTTTGGGGTCCAAATGTTCTCTTCAGCTCACTTGATGCATCTATATGCAATTTTTTTTTAAAGAGCCAGGATCTTACGCTGTTTCCCATGCTGACCCTGAGTCCTGGCCTCAAGTGATCCTCCTGCCTCAGTCTCAGCAGTAGCTGGGACTACAGGCACATGCCACTGCATGTAGCTTACCTCTCCCTGTTTAACATTCTATATCTGTTCTAGAGGGACTCATCACCCACAAGTGCTGTCATTTCATTATGATCCTTAAATCTGGTCTTTGGGTCTTTTAAAATTATGTCCAAAATAGAAACTCTTAAATTCCTGCAAAAGTGGAAACTGGAAATCTCAGCACTTTGGAAGGCTGAGACAGGAGAATCGCAAGTTCAAAGCCAGCCTCAGCAACGGCGAGGTGCTAAGCAACTCAGTGAGACCCTGTCTCTAAATAAAACACAAAATAGGGCTGGGGATGTGGCTCAGTGGTCGAGTGCCCCTGAGTTCAATCTCTAGTACCAAAAAAAAAAAAAAAAAAAGTGGAAACTGGAAATTCTCTGCAAACATGACACTGTAATTCTCATTGTTTTAGTGGGATTGGCTTCCTTTTTTAGCAGGTTAGTTTTTGTTTCTGTTTTTAATTAACAAGCTTTATTTTTAGCGCAGTTTGGGGGTTCACTGCATTATTGAAAAGTACAAAGGGCTGGGATTGTGGCTCAGTGGTGGAGCGCTTGACTCGCATGCATGAGGCACTGGGTTCGATCCTCAGCACCACATAAAAATAAATAAAATAAAGATATTGTGTCCATTTACAACTAAAAAAAAAACTAATAAATTTGTAGCCGGGCGCGGTGGCTCAAGCCTATAGTCCCAGCACTTAGGGAGGCTGAGACAGGAGAATCGCAAGTTCAAAGCCAGCCTCAGCAATGGCGAGGCGCTAAGCAACTCTGTGAGACCCTGTCTCTACATAAAACACAAAATAGGGCTGGGGATGTGGCTCAGTGGTCAAGTGCCCCTGAGTTCAATCCCCAGCACCAAAAAAAAAAAAAAAAAAGAAAAGTACAGAGAGTTCCCATGTATTCTGCCCAGGACATGCACCTCAGTCCTGCCCTCTCCCATTATTGACATCCTGTACAGGACTGGCATGTCGTTACAGTCCATGAATCTATACAGACACATAATTATCACTCAAAGTCCATAATTTATATTAGTGTTCACTCTTGGTGAACACTATGAGGTTTGTTTTTGTTTCTTATTTTGGTGCTGGGGACTGAACCCAGGGCCTCCTGCATTCTAGGCAAGCATCCTACCACTGAGCTCCTTCCCTCTCTGTTGGATTACATTGGTCTATTTGTTTTTACATCAATACCGCCTGTGATTACTGAAGCTATATTAGGTCGTGAAGCTAGGTCATGTCTGTTCTCTGCCTTTGTTCTTCAATATTGTATTGACTGTTCTGGGTCTTTTGCCTGTCTATCTAAACTTTAGAACCAGTTTGCTGCTATCTCAGAATAATATCCTGGAATTTTGACCAGCATTTTGTTGGATCTGTAGAACAAGTTGAGAAGAAGGGACATATTAACAGTGTTGAGTCTTCCAATCCATGAACATAGAATACCCCTATCTCAGCCATCAGACTGCTTATCCAACTTTTTGTTCTTAACCAAACTGTAGGTGAAATCTGATAACTATGATATCTATAGTTTTAGTTGGTATTTATCTTTTGTTGTGGTTAAGCAACTTTTAATAGGTTAAACTATATGAAATTGTCTTTTTTTTTTTTTTGTAACAGGGATTGAACTCAGGGGCACTCAACCACTGAGCCACATCCTCCACCCTATTTTGTATTTTATTTAGAGACAGGGTCTCACTGAGTGCTTAGTGCCTGGCCTTCCTGAAGCTGGCTTTGAACTCATGATCCTCCTGTCTGAGCCTCTTGAGCCACTGGGATTACAGGTGTATGCCCCTGCACCCGGCTAAAGTAGTCATTTTTGTATGTCAAAACTGACAATTTTGTGTGACTCAAAGTAACATATTGGGGCTGGGATTGTGGCTCAGTGGTAGAGCGCTTGCCTCGCATGCATGAGGCACTGGGTTTGATCCTCAGCACCACATACAAATAAATAAAATAAAGATATTGTGCCCATCTACAACTGAAAAAAAAATTAAAAAAAAAACAAAGTAACATATTTACTAGTAGTGGTGCCCACCTATAATCCCAGCTACTCAGGAGGCTGAGGCAGAAAAATGGCAAGTTTGAGGCCAGCCTGGGCAATGTAGTAAGACCCTGTCTCAAATAAAAATCAAAAGGGCTGGGGATGTAGCTTTGAGTTATAATCCAATGCTATGTTATTTACTTTGTTGCTCAAATTGTTTCAACATTGCTTGCTAGAAGTTCTTTCTAGTTGGCTTACCTGTCCCTGTATCATGTTTTGTTCATTTGAGTGTTTTCTGCTTTCCTATACTACCACGTGCTCCAGTCTCATCTTGGATTTCTTCCACCCCAGCCCTGACCAGCTCTCCCTCAGGAACCTGCTTCATCTCACTGAAGAATGGGCACTAGGAACCTGAGTGACCTTTTAATGATGAAAGCCAGATTATATCAATTTCCTGCTTATCTTTTTGGATGGCTGCCCACTGAGCACAGAGTGAGAGCTGAGTCTGTGCCTGGCCGGCAACATCTTACCAGGGCAGGAGGATGGCAAATTTGAGGCCAGCCTGAGCAACTTAGCAAGACCCTGTCTCAAAATAAAAAGTCAAAGGGGCTGGGAATGCAGCCCTTCTCCAGAAAGGTCCTCCCAATCCCAAATCTCACTAGATCTCCCTGTGGCAATATGCAGTGTTTGTCCTTATGTGGCAAATACTACCTGATGGTCACCCAAATCCTCTGTCTTCTTCTTTGGTAGTAATGAACTTGCCACTGAACATATGTTACTCATCTACACTTCATCTCTAACCCTCCCTCGGGCTTGGGTTTGACCAAGTTCTCTCTACTGGAATTTGACTCGGCGTGACGAGTGCCACTTTCTGGACTGGTCCATAGACATTCCTACGCATGCCTTGCCTCCCAAGGGCAGGAACGACCTTGTTATGGTTAGGATAAGATGTCCTCCATAAGCTGCCGTTAATGCAGGAATATTCAGAGGTGAAATAATTAGACTATGAGAATTGCAAACCGATCAGTCCATCCTCATTTGATTGGACTAATTCAGTGGCAACCGTGGACAGGTGGGGTGTGCTAGAGAAGGTGGGTTATTGTAAATGCATGTATACTGGAGGGCTTCATCTTCCCTGACCCTCTGCATCTTGCTGCAATGCAGTGAGCAACTTCTCTCTGCTTTGCTCTTGCTGCTGTGATGTTCTGCCTTACCATGAGTCCAGAGCATTGGAGTTGGATGACCATGAACTGAACCTCTGAAACTGTAAACCTCAAATAAATTTTCCTCCTCCAATATTTTGGTTACAGTGGCAAAAAAGCTCATTACTGCAGAAATTGGTACCAAAACGTGGGTAGTCATTGCTGTGACTAACCTGACTACATGGTTCAGAAATCTTTCAAACTGGTTTGTGGGAAGATTTTGGAAAAGTTTGGAAATGCAGTCTAGAGAAGCCTTAGAGTGTTGTAAGCAGAGCTTAATGGATGATTCTGATGGGAGCTGGGAAGACCAGAATGCCTATAAACAATGTGCAGAAGGAGGGTGTGGTGTCACACGCCTATAATCCTAGCACTTTGGGAGGCTGAGACAGGAGAATCTCGAGTTCAAAGCCAGCCTCAGCAATGGCGAGGTGCTAAGCAACTCAGTGAGACGCTGTCTCTACATAAAACACAAAATAGGGCTGGGGATGTGGTCGAGTACCCCTTAGTTCAATCCTTGGTACCAAAAAAAAAAAAAAAAAAGAATGTACAGAGTAAAGACTGTGCTCAGGAGGTTTCAGAGATGAATGAGAACTCTGTTGGAAATTGTACTGGAAGCCATTCATGTTATACTCTGGCCAAGAAGTTGTCCACATTTTGCCCACATCCTGAGACTACGTGAGGCTGAATTTAAAGGTGATAGACTAATTAATGTGGCAGAGGAAATTTCAAGGTAGCTCACCTTTCAGGCAGTGGCATGAATATTGCTGTTGACTTCTAGTCAGGTTTACTGCAAGAATAGGGAGAAAAAGAGAGAGAGGAAAGAATTGAAAAACTTTCAGTTTGATCAGAAAAGTACATGTGAAATGAAGGCTAAGAAAGGTATGGCTGTGGAAGAGGTGACTGTTACTAAAGAGAGGTTAGGTACTCTGCACATAGACAATAGGAAAGATGGCCTGAGGATATTTCCCAAACTCATAAGACCACACCAGTTGCAGACTCAAGGGCAGAGAAGTGAAAAGTCCTTTAACAGAGCTTGAGGACACTCAGCTCGCACAGAAAGTTGTTTCCCAGATTCATTTTATTGTGCTGAGTCACCCAAGAATTCAAACACCATTGCAGCCATGGTCCAAGGAGGCCCAGCTACTGCTTGATCTTGTGGCAGAACTCCATGTCATGCTGACTTTTTAGGGGTGCAAGATGCTGGAGTTAGGGGGTCATGGAGGCTTCCACCAAGATTTCAAAGGAAGGCCTGGTAGTCCAGGCAAAGTGTGTCAGGGTCAGAGTTCCTGTGGGTTGTCCTTTCAGGGATGCAGGAAGCTGTGAGCCATGAAGGTAAAGCTGAAGCTGGAGAGGAGAGCCCAGGAATTAAAACATGCCTGTTACTTGGACTGTCTGCCAAGAAAAGCTGCTGGCTCCAGAGAGAGCCAGGCTAGGGGAGAGGCCATGCAGGCCCAACTGGCAAGGTCCTAGGGGCAGAGATGCCCAAACCCTTTGGAGAACACATCTTTCCAGCACATGCCCCAGATGCCAGATATGGAACTACAGGACTTGTTTGGTTAAGTTTCCATCATGTTTGGCCCCTTCTTTTTATGCCCCTAAAGAATAAATGAGAATGTTTACTCTGTGCCATTGTATCCTGGATGTATGTAACTTGCTTTGATCATTTACAGGAGTTCACAGCCAAGAGTTCTCTTTGAGTCCCAGATGAGACTTTGGACTTGGAGGCAGTGCTGGAACTTTAGTTGACTATGGGGATTCTTGGAGATGGGCTAAAGGCATTTTGCATTTTGAGATGAACATGAGCTTTTGGGGGCCTGGGGTGGAATGTTATGACTGGACATGAGGTATTCCCCCCAAAGCTTCTTTTTTTTTTTTTTTAAACATTTTTTTTTAGTTGTTGATGGATCTTTATTTTGTTCATTTATTATTCATATGTGGTGCTGAGGATCGAACCCAGTGCCTCACACATGCTAGGCAAGCGCTCTACCCCTGAGCTACAACCCCAGCCCCCAAAGCTTCTTTTAATG
Source organism: Geosciurus inauris (assembly GCA_004024805.1). NCBI lineage: Eukaryota > Metazoa > Chordata > Mammalia > Rodentia > Sciuridae > Geosciurus > Geosciurus inauris. The sequence continues at coordinate 22,953 of PVHX01018072.1, forward strand.
CAGGAATATTCAGAGGTAAAAGTATTAGATTATGAGAGCTGTAAACTAATCAATTCATCTGGTTTGAATGGACTAACTGGGTGGTAACTGGAGTAGGTGGGGCATGGCTGGAGGAGGTGAGTCACTGGGGAAATGCCCTGGAAGGTTTATCTTCCCTGTGGCCCCTTCTCCAGTCCCTCTGCTTCTTAACTACCATGCAGTAAGCAGGTTTCCTCTGTCTCACTCATCTGATATGATGTTCTGCCTTATCTTAGGCCCAGAGCAATGGAATTGGCCAACCGTGAACTGAACCTCTGAAACCATAAACTCCAAATAAACTTCTCCTCTTCTAAGTTGTTCTTGTCTGGTATTTTGATAACAATGATAAAAAAAAAAATGGACTACTACAGGCCCCCAACCAGATGATCATGGGAGCAGCATGCAGATGGGTGCCAGGGTGTCTCGATGACAGCATTGGGCAGGCAGCCCCATCAACCTGGACCCCTGGTCTAAACTGCTATATGAGGAAGAATCACACCTCTGGGGCCTATTTGTTTCTGCACCTCAGCCTACCCCAATGTAAATACCTTCTAGTTCAGTTCAGATGTGTTCTGTGGTGAGCAGCAAAAAGGCTAAAGGAATAAAGGAAAGGCTTTGAGTCTGAATGGAGGAGTAGGTTTATTACACAGGTTGCACATTCCAATGACAACCCTTAGAGATGTGGAATAAAATATCCACCCTCACACATGCAGTGCCAGGAGCTTCCTCAAGCTTGCAAGGAAGAAAGGGAAATTTCCAAGCACCAGAAACAGAGAGGAGCCTGAGCTCCAGAGGAGCAGCCTGGGAGCCGGGAGGTTGCCAGCCCCCTGGTTAGAGGCTTGGTGTTTTGTTGTTGTTTTTCTTTTAGTGACTTAAAAATAGCATTCAGTGAGCACTGACAATCTTTAAGTCACTCTGCAGAGCTCTTTACCTGCTCACGTGATCATCACAACCTTAGGAGGGAGGTGCTGTTAATGTCCCCACTTGATTTATGAGGAACCCAGAGCACAGAGAAATTAAGTCACTTGCCTTTGATCTCATGGATGGAAAGAGTTAGAACCAACACTTGAACCCAGGACAACTTGCTTTCGGAGTCAGAGATCTTAAGCACCATAAACTACTACAATATGCCAGGGTCAGAAGGAGAAAGATAAGTAAAAACAGGACCAGCTTTTACCTTGGGAGTGATGGTTCCACATACCTCCATCAAAACCCATGTACCCTGTGACCCAGCAGGACTCCTGCATTATGCCAGAAAACAGGTCTCTGTTCACATTAATCCATTTTCTGGTGTTAATACAAAATACTCAAGACCAGGTGATTTATAAAGATTAGAGGTTTATTTAGCTCACAGTTCTAGAAGCCGGGAAGTCCAAGAGCCTGGCTTCTCACTACATCATAACACAGAGGCATCACATAGTGAGACAGCAAAGTGCATCTGAGAGAGCTCGTAACATTATTCTGTGAATAAATGGATCCATTCCCAAAGGCCTCACCTCTCCAATATCATTAATAGATGACTTGGGGGTTGTTTCCAAAACATGAAGTCCAGGGACACATCAAAACCATGGCACTGTTCTTGCTGCTTTTCAAGCTGTCAGTAGCCCTGCCAGTTCAGGTCTGCGGGGAGGAGGTTTAAATTCTTCTTACCGTCTATGTTCTTTCCTTCTGAAGAACTGGGGGTTGTAATATTACCATCAGGCTCTGCCGGAGGAGACATCACTGCAGTCCCCTGTGCTCCACCCATCCTGGGAAGCCTTCTGTGAACCAGCAGGGTAGTGCTGTCATGTGGGAATTGGTCACCTGAGCTACTATTAGAAATAAGTTCAGATTTCCCCTTCTGGAGCTGCAGTTGTGGTATAAGCAGAGAGGAATGGGGATCAGGAACACTATATTACAGGTGGAGCATCCCTAATCCAAAAATCCCAAACCCCAAATGTTCCAAGATCCAAGACTTTTTGAGCACTGACATATTGCCACAAGTGGAAAATTCCACATCATGAAACATTGTTTCATGCATAAAATTACATGAGATATTATATTCAGGTAACTTCGGACTCTGAATAAGGTATAAACATAAATGAATTTCCTGTTTAGGCTTGGGTCTCAGCCCAATATATCTCATTATGTATAAACAAATATTCCAAAATAGGAAAAAAATCCCAAATCCAAAATATTTCTGGTCCCAAGCATTTTGGATAAGATCGATGCAACCCATATTTCATGTTCTAGGGATTCTCCAGAACTGCGTCATTCTTGTGTCATTCATTGCAAAAGTGCCGTATTTCACAGCATAATCACCACCACTACATAATTATTGTGCCCTGTTGTTTTTCTGATCCCAAAACTGGTTTATAACCTTTCATTGTGTAATCATTGCGTGGTCTAATTTAATTTTCCAGGGGCATATAGGTGCATGTTTCTGTCCTCATGCTCTGTGAGCTGTGAGCATATTTCCAAAAGCCAACTTCCCAGACTTGTTGAGAGTGCTGCAGAACTAATGGTGAACACATCGTACATCAGTGGCCCTCATGAGGATCACGTGTCAGATCACAAGGACAGCGGTGCAGAACCTTCCGAGACAGAAGATCACATTTTGTAAGTCTATAATTTGTAACATTGTAGTAAATTTTCTCAAGTGTAATATTTCAACTATAACAGCACAAATCAGTAACAACTAATGTGTTAACTTTTTTTTTCTCAGACAAGAAAAATGTTCCCTCAATTGTCAGGAAGATATGATATGTGTGGATTTGGACTATTCTATTTTAACATATATTCATGAGTATTCTGTGCATCCTAATCTTGCACCAAAGACAGTATATTAATAAACATTTTTTAAGTAATTACCAGAACAATTATTTATTTATTTATTTATTTATTAATATATTTTTTTTTTAGTTGTTGATGGACCTTTTTTTATTTTTATTTATTTATATGTGGTGCTGAGGATCGAACCCAGTGCCTCACGCATGCTAGGCAAGCGCTCTACCACTGAGCTACAGCCCCAGCCCCCAGAACAATTTTTTAAAAGAACTTCACATAATGGTCACATTCCACTTTTTTGTAAAAAAAAAAAAAAAAAAAATTCACGTAAAATCCGCAACAATTATGTGGTGAAATGTAGTATTCCCCCACAAACATAGGAAAGAGCCCTCAGATTACAGATAGATGGTGGTGAAAGGGTGTCAAGAACTCTACAGTGTCCTCCCTTATCAGAGGTTTTGCTTTCTATGGGTTCATTACCCCAGGTCAGCCATGGTCCAAAAATATCAGATGGAACATTCCAGAAGTAAATGCACATTTTAAATTGTGTACTATTTTGAGTCATGTGATGAAATCTTGCCCTGCTCTGCTCCATCCCACCCTGGACGTGAACCATCCCCTTGTCTAGCTTGTCCCCACTGCAGAGGTGAACTCTTAGGCTGGCCACTTGGTAGCAACTTTGGTTACCGGAGGGACCATCACAGCATTGCAGTACTTGTGTTCAAGTGCTTCTCATTTTACTTAACAATGGCCACCCACGTGCAGGAGTGGGAATGCTAAGGAGGCACCAGGACCCAAAACATGGAGGGACAGATCAGCTGTGGTGCCATGTGGCCACGCCACAGGGCACATAGGAAAAAAACATTATGTGTATGTAGTTTGGTACAACTAGGGGGTCTTGGAACATATCCCATCGATGGGGGTGGGGGGATACTGTAATTTCTTATCTCTGCCGATGGTCTAAGAAGTCATCTTGTGCCTGGAATCTCCACAAGGGGGCAGTCAGACACTTGCTTCCAGGTTTCTCAAGGGTGGAAGCCTTGGTTTTCAACTTCATTCTGGAGCAAAAGATGAAATCTAGGCTTTGAGAGGGGATAAGTTGGAAATGAGGCGGTGGCACAAAACTAGGACCCTTGGAGGGCTGTGATCACCTTAGAAGGAAGACCAATAAACTCCCTGTTTCAAGGAGGCAACCAGGAAGCTTGACTCAGCTGTGGCTGTGGCTGGGAAGAAACAAGATTCCTTGATCTCCAGGAACCCAGCTGGGAGCCTAAATCAGCCCATTAGGTGGGAAATTCAAGCTGAGAAAAGTATCATAGAAATTAATCCCAGGCTGTCTGTCTGCCTTGGGTGCTGCTACAGTCTGAATGTTGGGGCCTCTCCAAATCCATTTGTTGAAAGTTAATCACCAGTGTGATGTGTGTGTGGGGAGTGGCATTTGGGAGGGGATTAGAGCACAAGGGTGGAAGACCTCAATAGTAGGGTGAGATCTGGCATGAGTCTGTTTTCTGTTGCTATAACTGAATGCCACAGACTGAGTAATTTATAGAGAAAATGGGTTTATCAAGCTCACAGTTCGGGAAGCCTAAGAGCATCATGTGAACATCTGCTTAATATCTGAGGGCCCTCTTGCTGGGCCACGACACAGTGGAAGTCATCACATAATGAGACAGGGCATACCAGGAGACCTCAGTTTCACGACAAAGCCACTCCCATGATAACCATTAATCCACTAATCTGTTAATCCATGAATGAATCATTCCATTCATAAAGGCAGAGCCTCGTGACTGAATCACCTCTTCAAAACTTCACAGTGGGGATTCCACATGGGTTTTGGGGGGATGTGCAATGTCCTCACAAAAGAGGCCCCAAAGAATGCCTTTTCCTTCCACCAAGAAGGTGCCACCTGGGGACCAAAAAGTGGGCTATTGCCAGATACCAAATCTGCTCTTACCTTGATGGTGGACTTCCCTGCCTCAGACCACGAGGAATCAATTCCTGTTATTCATAAGCTACCTGGTCTATGGGATTTTGTTACTGCAGCCAGAACAGACAAAGACAGGTGCCCAGTGGAAGCAACCATGAGACAAAGCCCTCCTAGCAAGCTCATGGACAGATGAAGAAACAGCTTCTCGTGAGGCAGAGTGGCAGGCACTTCAAGAGCATCCCTTCTGGTAGGAGGACTGCTGTTGTCACCAAACCCAGGTCGAGAAGGTCACCCACGGATAAACAGAGTCCGAGACAGAGGTGGGGAGGAGGCTTCATTCAGAGGCATGGAATGGAGAAGTGGGGGCTCTGCTCTCAGATCAGCCTCTCCACTCTGGGAGTCGAGGGCTACAGATATAGAGTAGGAAGAATGATGGGGAGGGACAGGCTAACAAAGGGGAAGATGTTCACGTTTCTGGGAACAGGCAGAGATCGGCTCAGGTGTTACCTCTTACTACTCCCTCATGGCCTGGTGTTTCTGGTCATGGCGGCTGGTGGTGCCTTTAGCCTTGAAGTGGGAGGAGAGAGGCCAAGCACGTCTAGATGGAGTAAAGCTGTATTATAGTTCTGGACCAAAAGTTTCTCAAGTGCTCAGCATTTCTGCACGCAGAGCTGAGTAGAAATGGGATCCAAAGGTTAAGGCCACAAAAGTGACAGACACAATATGAAGACGGAGATGCCAGGCCTGGTCCTCAGTTCCAGTCACCCACTGGGCATCTGCAGCCCAAGTGAAGAGTCTGCACTTTTAGCAAAAGCAGAAGATGAGTCCCTGAAAAGTACCCAAGGCCACCGTTGATTGTCGTAACCCACATGTCAGAGGTGTGATCTACAGGGGAGCTAGTTGGGACACTAAAAACATATTGCCTAGCTATGTAACCTCCAAAATGAGTGACTTTTAAGTCAACTTAAGAGCAAGTGAAACTAGAGGGTTTATTTAGTTTTTTTTTTCTCCTAGTAACATTATGGTTTGGATTTGTCCCCCCAAGTGTCAGTCCCCAAGGTAATAGTATTGGGGTGGTGGACACTTTGAAGTGGAGCCTAGCAGGAGATGATTAGGTCATAGGGGCACCAACTTTGGACGGGATTCATGCCTTTCTCATGGGAGAAGGTTAAGTCTCACGTGACTGGATTTGTTCTCTCAAGAGAAGATTGTTATAAAGTGAGGCCACCCCACCCCATGTGCTTGGCCCTTTCTGAATGCAGCGGATTCCCTTTCTGTTTCTCTACCATGTTGTGACAGAGCCAGGAGGCCCCCAACAGACGCCATCAGCACCATGTTGTTTGGACATTCCACTTACCAAATTCCTAAGACAAAATAAACCTTTTTTCTTTATATATTACCTTGCATTGAGTATTCTGTTATAGCAACACAAAATGCACTAAGACAAAAACTTATAACAATGTCCTTTTCAGCAATTTAATATTATTTCAATGGTACCTTGTTAAGACCTCAAGGGTTATTTTACAGCATTGGAATACTGTTTTTGAAATTCCTCTTCAAATAAAAATGAGAAAGAATAAATAATGACAGATTGAAAAAGACCAGTGAAGCAAGACTTGTAGAAAATAAAAATATTCAATTCTGTGACAGTATTGTGTCAATCAGGGTTCAATCAGGAAGTAGAAGCCACACAGTAATTTGAACAGGAAAAGTTTAATATAGAGCGCTATTACCGGGAATTGGTATAATGGGGAGTCGACTAGTAAAAGTTAATGAGAACTCTAAATAACAAGGAAACGGCACATACAGAAGGAGCCGTTACTCTAAGGGTGAAGATAAAGCACCTAAGGAAAAGCCTCACCCCAAGACGGGGGCCCAGAGCTGGTAGAAGAGGGCAAGGCCAATGAGACAGAGCTGAAGCGCAGCGCGGTCTGCGACTCTGCGGAGTTACCCAGGTTACACCTGGGGCAGCTGCTGGCTTCTGGGCTTTGCTGGCCACTGTGTGCTCAGGAAGTGGGCATCGGAGACTGGTCTCAGCAGGGGCTGGTCAGCACAGAAACTGTTTCGCATGGGCCAGATGCTACAGAATGCTGTGTCCTGCAGGAGTCTGGTGGAAAACTTCCCGCCCAGGAGCTAGGCTTTGCAATGGCCTCTGCCAAGGAAAACCCTTCCTCCCGAGGCCTCCCGTCAGCGCCCTCTGTTGGTAAGGCTCGGCACAGGGTTTCTAGAAATTTTCTAGGCTTTCTAGGCTTGTGGAACCTGAAGCAAGAGTCAGATCTGGAGCCCAAAGGGGAAAATCCGCTCGTGGAGCAAGTGAGTTACTCGTGGGTCTTCTATGCTAGGCTTCAAAGATGGCTGAGAAAATAAAGTTTCATTTTTAATTGTAAATACTGTTCTTTCCGTGCAAACCGACTCAGTAGTTGGTGACTTATATGATCTGTTTTGCCTACAGAGATCAGACCGCAGGAATCTGTGAGGGACGCCAGAGTTACAGTAATAAAGTGGCGGATGACTGGCAGGACCCCAGTGGCAGGTGGGATCGTGCCAAGATCATTTTCCAGTTGAAGCAGAGCAGAAACCTCCCTGCAGCTTCTGGATGAGACCAAGGCTGGTGACTCACTTGGAGATGCTGGAGGCTCTTTCCTGGACTTCGCATCAAATAAGTCCTATCATGTGTCTCTTGCTATTTCCATGCTGAGGTCACTGGGGAAAGTAGAGAAGCTGGGCCCTAGTGATTGACAGCTCAGTTATCACCATCCTGTCAAGTTAGATAACAGCAACAACAGCTGAATGTTCACAACACCCCTGGGAGGTGGGGTGGGTTGCAGTGAGGAGGCGCCTGATTTTTTCAACCTCAGATTTCTTTCTGGAGTTTTCTTTCTGAGAGGCATTAGCACCACTTGGAAGCCTTCTCACATCAGTCTCAGGAAACAAGAAGACATAGTCACAGCTCACAGGGATTTCTTCTGTCTTCAGAGCCTTCAGAGTTAGGTTTCAAACTTAAATTTGCACGTACAAAGTTTTCATCATGACACAGACAATGCTATCGTCTTTGGAGTAAGCAGCTATGGAAAATGGCACAATTATCACCATCCTGTCACGTCAACAGCATACTGTATACAGCATTTTTTGGTATGTGCACTAAGGAATCTTGAAAACAATATGTTGGGGCTGGGGTGGAGCTCAGTGGTAGAGCGCTTGCCCAGCTGCATGCACGAGGGTCTGGGTTTGAGCCCCAGCTACACACGTGCACACAAATAAACAAAGAAAATCAAGAACACTTTTCTATTTTTTAAAATCAGAAAAAAATGTTCTTACATTTTTAATTAAAACTTAACTTAATCTAGACTACAAATGTACAATAATCAAAACAGGGGATATGAAACAGCAAACCTAATTGTAAGTGCCGTGTAAGCTATACAACTTCTAAAAGAAAACCTAAAAGAAAATATTTGGAATCTTGGGTTAAGGACAGTTTTCTTAAATACAACACAAAAAGCATGACCCATAAAAAAAATGATGAACTGTGCTTCAAAATTAAAAATCTCTGCTCTTTAAAATACTCAGTTATGAACATGAAAAAAGACACAAACTGAGAGAACAAAAAAGAAAAAAGAAAAAAGAATTTGAATCCAGAATATATAAAGAACGCCTAACTCTGTAATAACATATCAAACACCACCACACAAAATGGAGGTGATTTGAAATGATACCTCATCAAAGAAAATATACAGATTATAAATTAGCAAATAAAATGTGCTCTAGGGCTGGGAACACAGAGGGGTGGTAGAGCTCATTCAGCATGGAACCCTAGGCTCCGGATTCCATCTCCAGCACTGTTGTTAAAATGGACCATGTTGAGTGTTGGCTGTGGAAGAGCAGCTGGAACTCTCACTCACTTGGAGATAGGAATTTAAAATGGTGCAATCATTTTGGAAAAGCAATGTGACAGTTTCTTAAAAGATTAAACACACAATCCAGCCATTCCACTTCTAGGTATAGATCCAAGAGAAATGAGGACAGATGTCCAAACAAAGACTTGCACACAAATATTTGTAGTAGCTTTATGTGTAAGAGCACAAAAGTGGGAACAACCTCAATGCCCACCAACTGGTGACTGGATAAACAGATTGTGTATGGATACAGAAGAATACTTCTCACAATTTTTTTTTTTTTTTTTTTTTGGTACCAGGGATTAAACTTAAGGGTGCTTAATCACTGAGCCACATCCCCAACCCTTTTTATATTTTTTATTTTGAGTCAGGGCCTCACTAAGTTGCTGAGGCTGGCTTTGAACTTGTGATCCTCCTGCCACAGCTTCTTGAGCTGCTGGGATTCCTGGCCTGCGCCACTGCTCCTGGCCATGCTTCTCACAATTTAAAAGTAATGAACCATTGATACAAAGTAGCAAAGTTGACAATAAATTAATTGAGTAGATTACAAATCCCAAACAGATCTAAGTGTGTCTAGGACTTTTAACATTTTACATATAGTCAAATGCACTTTAAAAAAACACTTTTTAGTTGTTGAAGGACCTTTATTTAATTAATTTATTTACATGTGGTGCTGGGAATTGAACACAGTGCCTCACACATGCTAGGCAAGCGCTCTACCACTGAGCCACAACCGCAGCCCCTCAAATGCACTCTTGACTTAGTTTTATCATTTTTTAAACCAATGTATAGACTCTTGGAAGCACTACTACAACTCAGAAGAGCCCCCTCACCATAAGAATTTGCCTCCTGCTGTCACTTTAGAGCCAGCCCCTCCCACCACCCACAGACCTCTGCAAGCACTGGTCTGTTCTCTAAACTGATAGTTTTGCCTTTTCCAGAACATCATACAAATGGAACCAACAGCATGGAGTCTCTGGAGTCTGGCTTCTTTCACTTAGCATGTGTTAGAGATGAATGGATAATGAGGTATGTCATTAAAAGGTGAGTAATTTGTCACATTTTGGAAGAAAGTAATTGGGCAAACTATAAAAGGTGTATGATCAGCCAGGTGCAGTGGCACACCTCTGTAATCCCAGCACTTAGGGAGGCTGAGACAGGAGAATCGCAAGTTCAAAGCCAGCCTCAGCTATGGTGAGGTGCTAAGCAACTCAGTGAGACCCTGTCTCTACATAAAACACAAAATAGGGCTGGGGATGTGGCTCAGTGGTCCAGTGCCCCTGAGTTCAATTACCACTACCAAAAAAAAACGGTGTATGATCTTTGATTCAGAAGCTCCTGGAGCCTGTTCCCTCTTGTGACACAGATGGTCTGAAGATGTCAGAGGTTGTTAAGGTCGTGTTTAAACACCTCAGGTGCCAACCTGAAGAGGCCAAATATGGGTGATTCAAGCTTAACCAAGATTAACTATTGCAAAAGATTGAAAATCCTGAAATATGTTTAAAGTCATCACATCATTATGACTTTTTAAAGTTTTTAATTAGCTTTTGCCAAGCTGGGGTTGGAATCCAGGGCCTTGCATACACTAGACAACTGCTCTACCACTGAGCTGCACTCCCAACCCCTCTTAGTTTTATCTTTAATTGACAAATGATCATATATATTTATGGAGAACAATGTGATGTTTTGACACATGTGTACACTGTGTCAAATCGGGGTAAGCAGCATATCTATAATGATATTTTTAAAAGAAACTGACGGTCATTGAGTGACGATATAATAGCACTTCTTTATCTCAAAAACTGGTAAATAAGAGAGTCACACATTTGCCCTGTCTGCATATAATTGGTGCCATTGGGCAACCACAAATCTTGGCACCTAGTTTTCTTCTCCTGGGTCAAACTATGCACCTGCACCTTTTTTGGCCTGGGGATAGCACCCTAGTTTTAAAGTGTGCTGTCAACAAGGAAAGATTGGGGTGGAGTCATTGCATTGTTTCAGTGGCATGGAATTTGGGGGTTCAGGGTGGTTGGAGTTACGTGACTCTTTCTAAATGTTTTTACTGCAGTTCTTGATTCTTCCAAAAGCTTCCTCAATCGATGCCCTAAATTCCATATAAAAGACCTGGAAATGATATGAATTCTAACTATATTTTGCTTCTAATTTTCAGCTGCCCCAGTAGCCACAGGAGTAGGAAAAAAATTCTTATAGGGCAGGTTTGGGAGTTGCTGTTCTGTATCCTGAATCAAGACTTTAAAGCCCTGAGCTTTTCATTTTCTTTAAGCTGTGCAGGGCAGTTAAAAGGATCTAACTTCTCCTCACAAGATACTGATTAATTACAAGGAGAGAAACCATCACTCTACAGAGAAGAAGCTCAGGAGACATTGCCTTAGTCAAGCAATCAAGGTTAAAATCACCAGTAATCAAACGTATCAACATCATGTGCTCAAATTACTGGAACTTGAATCTCTCACCTGAAAGCGCAGCTTTCTGGGTTTCCAGTGGGGCCTGAACCAAGAAAAGATTCTCCAGCCAAATCAGGCTCCAGGGCAAGCACTCTGCTTCTCAGCCCTGGGCCTCACTGGATCCCGTGGGGCCAGGTGTAGGAACTCTCTGGAGCTTGCGGCAAGGCTGTGTAGGAGAATTGCAGCACATTCTCTGTTGTTGATATTTTTAATTACACTTTGAAGATAATTGTGGCTTCATATGCAATTCAAGGAAATAATATGGAGATCCCACATACCCTTTACCCAGCTTCCCCCAAAGATAACATCTCGCAAAACTGTAGGGCAACATCACACCAAGAAACTCATACAGATGGCTAAGGCACAGAACTTCCCATCACGTTGAGACACCCCAGGCTGCCCTTTTATGACCACATCCACATCCCTTCCCCAATCCCCTTTCCCGGCATCCTTCACCCTTGGAAACCACTGATCGGTTGCCCTTCTGTAATCTTGTCATCCTCTGGATGTGATATAAATGGAATCCTACAGTCTGTAACCTTTGGGGACTAGACTTTTCATCCAGGTGGCTGTTGCATCAGAAGTTCATTCATTTTCGTTACCTGGGACTATTCCATGGTATTTACCATTTAACAGATCGATTATCACCCATTGAATGACATCTGGGCTGTTTCTAGCTTAGGCTCTTCCAAAGAAATGTGCTAGGAACACTGTGCACAGGCTTTGTGTGGACTGTTGTCATCAATGTCCAGGGGAGCAATTGCTGGGTTTTGCATGCTAGCTGCATGTTTCGTTTTTTAAGAAATGGCCCCCTCCTTTTTCCAGAGTGGCTGCACCATTTTACATTCCTACCAGCATGTATGGGTGACCTAGTTTCTCCATATCATTGTCAGCATTTAGTGTTGTCTGTGATCTATTTTGAATTCATTTGTGCCTAAGGCATGAAACTTAGGCTGGGGCTCAGTTTTTGTCTATGTGCCGGCCGGTTGCTACAACACCAGTGCTTAAAGAGGCTGCTTTTCCTCCATTGAATAGCTTTTGAACTTTGTCTGAAAGTACTGGGTGTATTTGTGTGGGTCTGTTTGTAGATTTTCTATTCTATTCCATTGACTCACCCCTCTCTCCCTCTGCTGAACTTGCAGTCTTCTTTATTATAGCTATGAAATGAGACTCGAATTCTTTTTTTTTTAATTTTTTTTAGTTGTTGATTGATCTTTATTTATTCATATGTGGTGCTGAGGATCAAACCCAGTGCCTCCCACATGCGAGGCAAGTGCTCTACCTCTGAGCCACAACCCCAGCCCCAAGACTCGAATTCTTAAAATGACTCTTCTCCATTATTTTTTTTCAGAATGATTTCAGATATTCTGGCTCTTTTGTATTTTCATATAAATTTTAGAATAATCTCATCTATAACTGTAAAAACATCTTGCAGGGTTTTGGTAGGAATGGCATTAATCTATATACCAATTTGGAGAAAACAGACATCTTTTTTGGGGGGGTGGGTACTGGAGATTGAACTCAGGGGCACTCGACCACTGAGCCACATCCTCAGCCCTATTTTTTTTTGTGTTTTTTTTTTTTTTTATGTAGAGACAGGGTCTCACTGAGTTGCTTAGCGCTTCGCCGTTGCTGAGGCTGGCTTTGAACTCGCGATTCTCCTGTCTCAGCCTCCCTAAGTGCTGGGATTACAGGCTTGCGCCACCATGCCTGGCTGAAAACAGATATCTTTACTATGTTACTATGTTACCTTCCAATCCATGAATACAACACATCATATATTTGGCAAGGTTTTTTTGTTTTGTTTTGTTTTGAGTGCTGGGGACCTTACCCAGGGCCTCACACAAGCTAGGCAAATGCTCTACCACTGAGCTATGCCCTCAGCCCTCTCACCATTTATTTAAATCTTTGGTTTCTTTCACAAGGTCTTTGTAGTTTTCAGACTATAATTCCTTTACATATTTTGTTAGATTTTGTGAAGAGCGAATGAGGCCCAGTCATTGGCATATCCTGCGGGGGAGGCAGAAACCAAACCTGGGAAAACATTCCTTGCCAAAGGAAGGATGTGTGAACAGCCTTGACACACTGCTCTGACATCAATAGTTATCAGACGTTCCAGTACCATGGGTTTTCTGGGTACAGCAGGATAGCTGCAGGATGTTCCTATCACTAACAGCAAAATAGCCACAAGATGTTTCTAACCCTGCAACTTTTTAGTGTACAAAGAAACCTCCTGATACTCACAAGTCTTAAACAATGTACAGAGCTTCTGTAGTTTAACTTCCTGAAAATGAGACCCTATATAATAAGCATGGTGAGTTAGTTCTGAGTCACTGTTTCTCCATCTGAGGACAGTGTCTCGCCTGGACCCAGCTTTCTTCTTTAAAATGCCTCTTTTTCTTCATCTCTGTGTTTTTCTTCATCTCCTGTCATCCCTCCTTGAGATCCTTGGTTGTGGAAGGACTGACATCTATTTCATTTTTGTTTTGAACAATTATAAATGAGACTATATTTTAAATTCTGTGTCTATGTGTTCATTGACAGTATATGGAAATATAACTGATTTTTGTATGTTGAGTTTAACTCCTGAAATCTGTTACTTTGTACTTGTAGTTCTCTTTTATAGATTCATTGGGATTTTCTATGTAAATAAACATGTCTTCTGCAAATAGGGACAGATTTATTCCTTCCTTTCCAATCTGTATGCCCTTTATTTCCTTTTCTTGCTTTATTGCAGTGGCTAGAACTTCCAGCAGTAAGTTGAATAAGCAGTGGACCTGTTATGGTTTAGATGTGAAGTGTCCCCCCAAAAGCTCATGTGTGAGACAATGCAAGAAGGTTTAGAGATGAAATGATTGGGTTATGAAAGCTTTAACCCAACCAATGTGTTAATCCCCTGATAAGGATTAACTGAGTGGTAACTACAGTCAGGTAGTTGTGGCTGGAGGAGGTGAGTCACTGGTGGTATGCCTTTGGGGTGCATATTTTATCTCTAGCAAGTAGAGTCTCTCTCTGCTTACTGATCATGTTCTGAGTTGCTTTCCTGTACCACACTCTTCTGCCATGATATTCTGCCTCATCTTGGGCCTCAAGGAATGGAGCCAGCCTTCTATGGACTAAGACCTCTGAAACTGTGAACCCCAAAATAAACTTTTCTTCCTGTAATTGTTCTTGTAAGGTCTTTTAGTCACAGCAGCAAAAAAGCTGACTAAAACGGGACCTAATGCTCTTGTCTTGTTTCCAATCTTAGAAGCCATTCAGTTTTTTTTCCCCCATTAAATGTAAAGTTAATTATAGGATTTGGGGGAGGATGTTCATTATTGAGTTTAGGGAATATTCCTCTGTTCCTCTTTTTCTCAGTCTTTCTTATGAATGAATGTTGAATTTTGTCAAATACATTTTATATCATGTAATTTTTCTTAGCCTGTATTAGGGGATGAATTGTGCTCCCCACTCCACACCAAAATTCATGTGTTGAAGACCTAACACCAGGACGTATCCATATTTTAAGATACAACTTTAAAGAGGTAATAAAAATGAGAGTATTAGGTTCATCCCAAATACTTTGTGAATAATATCCTTGTAAGAAGAAGAAATTTGGACCAAGAAACACATGGTGGAAAAATGATATGAAGACTTAGGAAGAAGGAGGCCCTCAGAACCCACCTTTCCAACACCTTGACCTTGGACTTCTAGCCTCCAGAACCGTAAGAAACACATTTCAGTTGTTCAATCCCCCTAATCTGTGGTCACCATGCCCTCTTCAGAAAACAATTCATGTTATGTCAAAAAACCATTTCTGGCTTGTGTTTAACCCTGGGCCAGACCAAAACTCTGATGACATGACATCAATGACCACCCAAACTCAGATGCCCATAAGAACCGGGGTTTAGCCGGGTGCGGTGGCTCAAGCCTGTAATCCCAGCACTTAGGGAGGCTGAGACAGGAGAATCGCGAGTTCAAAGCCAGCCTCAGCAATGGCGAGGTGCTAAGCAACTCAGTGAGACCCTGCCTCTACATAAAACACAAAATAGGGCTGAGGATGTGGCTCAGTGGTTGAGTGCCCCTGAGTTCAATCCCCAGTACCAAA
>PVHX01018073.1:0-38116 GCA_004024805.1 Geosciurus inauris
CAACTCTATTCTCCAGGTTAAATATTTTGTCTTCAGTATCTGAGGTTCTGTCTTCCAAGTGGTCTAATCTGCTGGTGATGCTTTCTATTGAGTTTTTGATTTGGTTTATTGTTTCTTTCATTTCAAGGATTTCTGTTTGGTACCTTTTCAGAATCTCTATCTCCTTATTGAAGTGATTTTTTACTTCCAGTATTTGCCTGTGTATCTCTTTATTGAAGTGATCTTTTACTTCCTGTATTTGCCTACGAATCTCTTTATCAAAGTGATCTATTGCTGACTGGGTGTGCTCTCTTATATCATTCTTTAAGTCACCCACCATTTTTATTATGTATGTCCTGAATTCCTGTTCTGTCATTCCTCCTGCTGTACAGCCCATGGATTCTGGGAGTGTAGTACCTTGGTTTGTTTGAGTCACTTTCTTCCCTTGTTTTCTCATGATGTTTGTGTGTCTTTCCTTCTAGCTCTGCTGCTCCAAGGTGTTACAGTTTTAACTCCTATATGGTTATAGTTTCCCTGCAGGGTTTCGTTACTTCTCCTCCAGTAGGTGGCATTGTCCGTTGTTTGTTGGACTTTCCCGGCTGGTATCCTTGGTACTGGTCCCAGGCCAAGGTGAAACTCTGGGCCGCTGGTGGAGTCGCTGTTCCACCGCTGTGTTAGAATGTTGTCCACAAAGAACAATAGCTGGGGTTCCATTCAGCAGATAGTCAGTCCACAGAAGCAACTGCTAGTGGTCTCTCGCGGTTGGGTGGGCGCTGGTGCCAGGCATCCTGTGCAGATGCAGGCCCAGCACGCCCGGGGTAAACTCCGGGCTGGAGCCCTGGGCCGGATCCCCCACAACAACTGCACTCCACCGGTCAGCGCCGAAGTCACGCCTCCCGGCTACCGCTGTCTCCTAGTGGCCCTGCGCTCACATTCGCCAGCGAGACTCTTTCTTGGGGCGGTGAGCCGCAGAGAGCTGCCAAAAAACTGGTTGGAAGATGGCACCCCGCTACTTCCAGTCTCAGTCTCAGAGAGCCTGAGCTCTGTGCCGAGGCCCCCAGCTGCAACTGCTTTCTGCCGGCCGGCGCTGAAGCCACGCCTCCCGGCTACTGCTGTTTCCCGGTGGCCCTTAACTCACTTACGCGAGTGAGACTCTTGCGTGGGGCGGCAAGGCGCAGAGAGCTGCCAAGAAACTGGTTGGAAGCTGGCACCCCGCTACTTCCAGTCTCAGTCTCGGAGAGCCAGAGCCCTGGGCCGAGGCCCAGGCTGCAACCGCGTTTCTCCTGCCGGCGCTGAAGCCACGCCTCCCGGCTACCGCTGCCTCCCGGTGATCCTGTGCTCACACACACACGAGCGAAATTCCTGCGTGGGATGTTGAGCTGCAGAATGATGCCAGGAAGCTGGCTGGAAAACAGCACCTCCATCACTTCCAGCCCTGGTCCCTGAGAGCCTAGCGCAGAGTGGACTGTCTAGGCCGCCATTTTGGAACCGCCCCCTCTGGTGATCAATTGTATGTCTTCTTCTGAGAAGTGTCTGTTCAGTTCCTTAGCCCATTTATTGATTGGGTTGTTTGTTTTTTTGGTGTTAAGTTTTATGAGTTCTTTATATATACTGGAGATTAGTGCTCTACCAGATATGTGTGCCGCAAAGATTTGTTCCCAGAATGTAGGCTCTCTCTTCACCTCATTGATTGTTTCTTTTGCTGAGAAGAAGCTTTTTAGTTTGAATATATTCCATTTATTGATTCTTGATTTTACTTCTTCTGCTGTAGGAGTCTTGTTAAGGAAGTAAGGTCCTAAGCTGACATGATGAAGATTTGGGTTTACTTTTTCTTCTATTTGGCATAGGGTCTCTGGTCTAATTCCTATGTCCTTGATCCACGTTGAGTTGAAATTTTGTGCATGGTAAGAGATAGGGGTTTAGTTTCATTTTGCTGCATATGGATTTCCAGTTTTCCCATCACCATTTGTTGAAGAGGCTATCTTTTCTCCAGTGTACGTGTTTGGCAGCTTTGTCTGGTATAAGATAACTGTATTTAAATGGGTTTGTCTCTGTGTCTTCTATTCTGTACCATTGGTCTACATATCTATTTTTGTGCCAGTACCATGCTGTTTTTGTTACTATAGCTTTGTAGTATAGCTTAAGGTCTGGTATTGTTATATCTCCTGCTTCACACTGCTTGCTGAGGATTGCTTTGGCTATTCTGGGTCTCTTTTATTTTTGGTAGTGGAGATTGAACTCAGGGGCATTCGACCACTGAGCCACATCCCTAGCCCTATTGTTTTTGTGTTTTATGTAGAGACAGGGTCTCACTGAGTTGCTTAGTGCCTCGCCATTGCTAAGGCTGGCTTTGAACTGGTGATTCTCCTGTCTCAGCCTCCCTAAGTGCTGGGATTAAAGGCTTGCACCACCATGCTCGGCTTATTCTGGGTCTCTTATTCTTCCAAATGAATTTCATGATTGCCTTATATATTTCTATAAGGAATGATGTTGGGATTTTAATTGGGATTGCATTGAATCTATATAGCGCTTTGGGAAGTATGGCCATTTTGACAATATTGATTCTGCCTATCCAAGAGCATGAGAGATTTTTCCATCTTCTAAGGTCTTCTTCAATTTCTTTCTTTAGTGTCCTGTAGTTTTCATTGTAGAGATCTTTCATCTCTTTTGTTAAATTGATTCCCAAGGTTTTTTTGTTTTTTGTGTCTATTGTGAATGGGGTAGTTTTCCTAATTTCTGTTTCAGAGGATTCATCACTGTTGTATAGAAATGCAATTGATTTATGGGTGTTGATTTTATATCCTGATACTTTGCTGAATTCATTTATTAGTTCTAAAAGTTTTCTGGTAGAATTTTTTGGATCCTCTAAGTATAGAATCATATCGTCTGCAAATAATGATAGTTTGAGTTCTTCTTTTCCTATTCGTATCCCTTTAATTTCTTCTGTCTGTCTAATTGCTCTGGCTAGTGTTTCAAGGACTATGTTAAATAGCAGTGGTGAAAGAGGGCATCCTTGTCTTGTTCCCATTTTTAGAGGGAATGCTTCCAATTATTCTCCATTTAGGATGATGTTGATTTTGCATTTAGCATAGATAGCTTTTACAAAGTTGAGGTATGTTCCTACTATCCCTAGTTTTTCTAGTGTTTTGAACATCAAAAGGTGCTGTATTTTGTCAAATGCTTTCTCTGCATCAATTGATAAAATTATATGATTCTTATCTTTAAGTCTATTCATGTGATAGATTGCATTAATTGATTTCTGTATGTTGAACCAACCTTGTATCTCTGGAATGAACCCCACTTGATCATGGTGCACAATTTTAAAAATATGTTTTGTATGATATTTGCCAAAATTTTGTTGAGAATTTTTGCATCTATGTTCATCAGGGATATTGGTCTGAAATTTTCTTTCTTTGATATTTCTCTGTCTTGTTTTGGTATCAGGGTGATACTTGCCTCATAGAATGAGTTTGGAAGGGTTCTCTCCTTTTCTATTTCATTAAATAGCTTGAGGAGTATTGGTATTAATTCTTCTTTGTAGGTCTTGTAGAACTCGGCTGAGAATCCATCTGGTCCTGGTCTTTTTTGGTTGGTAGACTTTTGACGGCATCTTCTATTTCCTTGCTTGAAATTGATCTGTTTAAGTTGTGTATGTCCTCTTGGTTCAGTTTGGGTAGGCCATATGCCTCTATAAATTTGTCAATGTCTTCAGGGTTTTCTCTTTTACTGGAGTATAGATTTTCAAAATAGTTTCCAATTATCCTCTGTATTTCAGTAGTGTCTGTCATGATATTTCCTTTTTCATCACAAATTTTAGTAATTTGGGTTTTCTCATTCTTTTCATTAGGGTGGTTAAGGCTTTGTCAATTTTATTTCTTTTTTCAAAGAACCAGCTTTTTCATGTCAATTTTTTGAATTGTTTCTTTTGTTTCAATTTCATTGATTTCAGCCCTGATTTTAATTATTTCCTGTATTCTACTTCTTTTGGTGTTGGTTTATTCCTCTTTTTCTAGGGCTTTGAGATGTAGTGTCAAGTCATTTATTTGTTGACTTTTTCTTCTTTTAATGAATGAGCTTAATGCAATGAACTTTCTTCTTAGCACTGCCTTCATGGTGTCCCAGAGATTTTGATATATTGTATTGGAGTTTTCATTTACCTCTAAGAATTTTTTTATCTCTTCCCTGATGTCTTCTGTTATAGCATATTAATTAGTTTCCAGGTGTTGGAGTAATTTCTATTTTTTAATTTGTTATTGATTTCTAATTTCATTCCATTATGGTCAGATATAATGCAGTGTGGTATCTCTATTTTTTTGTATTTTATAAGACTTGTTTTGTGACATAACATATGATCTATTTTGGAGAAGGATCCATGTGGTGCTGAGAAAAAAATGTGTATTTGCTTGTTGATGGATGGAATACTCTATATATGTCTGTTAAGTCTAAATTATTGATTGTTTTATTGAGTTCTATGCTTTCTTTGTTTAGTTTTTGCTTGGAAGATCTATCCAGTGGTGAGAGAGGTGTGTTAATGTCACCCAGTATTATTGTGTTGTGGTCTGTTTGATTCTTGTAGTTGAGAATGGTTTGTTTGATGTGCATAGATGCCCCATTGTTTGGGGCATAGATATTTATGATTGTTATGTCTTGTTGATGTATGATTCCCTCAAGAAGTGTGAAATGTCCTTCTTTATCCCTTCTCACTAACTTTGGTTTGAAGTCCACTTTGTCTGATATGAGGATGGAAACTCCTGCTTGTTACATGGTTCATGTGAGTGATACGTTTTTTTCCCACCCTTTCACTTTCAGTCTGTGGATGTCTTTTCCTGTGAGATGAGTCTCTTGAAGGCAGCATATTGTTGGGTCTTTTTTTTTTTTTTTTAATACAGTCTGTCAGTCTATGTCTTTTAATTGACGAGTTTAGGCCATTCACATTCAGGTTTATTATTGAAATATGATTGATAATCCTGGTCATTTTGGCTTATTTTTGGTTTTTACCTTGACTTTTTTTCTCTTTTGAATGGTCTTTCCTTTATTGTAGTTCCTCTCTTTGTATATTTTCATTTTTGGTTATCATTTCCTCCTCATGGAATATTTTGCCAAGAATGCTGTGTAGTGTAGGCTTTCTTGCTGTAAATTATTTTAACTTTTGTTTATCATGGAAGGTTTTTATTTCCTCATCAAATCTGAAGCTCAGTTTTGCTGGATATAGGATTCTTGGTTGGCATCCATTTTCTTTCAGAGCTTGGAATATGTTGTTCCTTGATCTTCTGGCTTTGAGGGTCTGGGTTGAAAAATCTGCTGAGATATGAATTTGTCTCCCCTTATATGTAATCTGGTTCTTCTCTCTTGCGGCCTTTAAAATTCTATCCTTATTCTGGATGCTGGGCATTTTCATTATAATGTGCCTTGGTGTAGATCTGTTGAAATGTTGTATGTTTGGTGTCCTGTAAGCCTCTTGTATTTGATTTTCCAATTCATTTTTCATATTTGGGAAATTTTCTGATATTATTTCATTGAAGAAATTGTGCATTCCTTTGGTTTGAAATTCTGTGCTTTCTTCTATCCCAATAAATCTTAGATTTGGTCTTTTGATGTTATCCCATAATTCTTGTATGTTTTTTTCATGATTTCTTACCATCTTCATTGTATGGTCAATCTTATTTTCAAGACTGTATTTTTTGTCTTCATTATCCAAGGTTCTGTCTTCCAAGTGATCTATTCTGCTGGTGATGCTTTCTATTGAGTGTTTTATTTTGTTTATTGCTTCCATCATCAAGAATTTCTGGTTGATTTTTTTCACAATCTTTAGCTCTTTCTTAAAGTAATCTTTTGCTACCTGTATTTGCTCTCTTATCTTTTTGTTGGAGTGGTCAATGATTGCCTTTATTTGCTCTCTTATTTCTTTGTTGGAGTGATCAATTTTTGCCTGTATTTGCTCCTTTAGTCATTCTTTAATTCGCAGATAATTTTAATTATGTACATTCTGGATTCTTTCTCTGACATTTCATCAACTGTGCTGTCAATGGGTTCTATTATTGTAGTATCTTGGTTTATTTGGGGCACTTTCTTCCCTTGTTTTTTCATGTTGATTATGTATCTTTCTGTCTTGCAATGCCGATCTGAAGTATTGCGGTTTCTATCCTGTAATCTTGTAGTGATACTACAGATTACCTGTATCTCACCTTGGAGTTCACTTCCATTCCTCAACAGGTGTCCCCAGATGTACACTACTGCCACTAAATATGGTGGCAGCAGTAGTGGAAGTAACTCAAGATGGCAGTGAGAGTGGCCTAAGATGGAGCAAACACTTTCAGAGATGGTGCTAAATGGGTAAGACTTACAATGGCTTTTGGCTGATTGATCAGAGATGCAGTGCTTTGGCTGGCCCCTGACTACAGGGCCTGTCTGTTGATCCAAGGTAGAAGCTAATACATGGGAAGAACTATGGGGATGGCTGCAGTGTACAAGATGGATACAGGAAGGGAGTTAACAGCGCAGATCCCCTCTATGTGCAGGAGCAGTCCTGGACTTGGGCTCTCACACAGATCTGTAAGGACAGTCCTAGGCCTGATCTTGATCTGGATTCCCTCAGGGATTCCAGGTGGTGGGTCTAGCCCTGGGCCTGGGCTCCTACGGATAGGCAGGGGCTCTGGCGCTGAGCTGGGGGTGGTTGAAGGCCTCAGCCACAGGGGTCCCCAGAGGCAGTCCTTCACCTGGGTCTGGGTTCCCCTGTGGGTCGGAAGATTGGTGGGTAACAATCTCAGGCCTGACCTTGGCTGGTCTCCCGCGGTGGTCCCTAATGGTAGTCCTGGGCCTTGGCCTGTGCTCCTGCCGGTTGGCAGGGACTCTGGTGTGAAATTGGGGTCCAGCCTTTTGTTTTTGCTTCCTTGAGATTCTCAGCCTTGGTTGCATAGGGAAATCACCTAGAGAACTATAAAGGCAACCTCAGTGCCTGGACTGTTCCCCAAACCAATTGAACCAGGATTTTGTAGACATCAGCCTTTCCAAACATGTAGCCAAGGTTGAAAACCATTGCTCTAGGTCCTTGCTCCTTAAAATGTGGTCCACAGACCAGTAGCTTGGGTATTCTGTGTGACTAGTGTGCAGTGCAGAATAATCTTAGACCTGCTCCATATTAACCAGAACCTGCACTTTAACAAGACCCTCAGACAATCAGCATGCACTTTTAAAAAGTACTAAATTTAGACTTTATCCTATAGGTGAGGCGATGGTGACCAGTGTGGTGTAAGTACTTTCTTGGAGGCCTTAGTGCCAGGGTCAATAGATGACTGCATGATAAACTACCTGAGATTCTGAGAAGTGTCCACACATCTATATGTTTACCACTCTCCCAGGGTATTCAGTTGTCAGCAGGTGTGTAAAAACTGTCCTAGGAAGGTGATTCTCAGCCTGGCCGTGTATGAGAAACATGTTAAGAGATTAATTAAGAAGAAATCCCTAAACCCAAGACTATAACCCAGACCAATAAAATCAGAATCTGTGGGGATGTCAATATTTAAAATCTAACCATGTGATTTCATTGGGCAGACAACCCCGAGAACCACTACGAGGGCCTTTTTACCTTCAACAAGTTATCTGATAATAAAAGCATTATTTGAGCATTGCTCTTCTAGAGGAATTTTACAAGAGTAAAAGCCTCAAATAATAGGAATAGATTGTTAACTGCAGCTGGTAAGAAAGGACTCAATTTGGGCACAGTACATTTCTTCTTAGCATTCCTGTCTAAACTTCCTGTCATTTTGCAAATTTCTTATTATCTTCTATTCCTGTATTGAGCCTAAAGTGTTTTATCCATCTAGAAATCTCTGTGTTGGATGAAAATGGCTTTCAGTAAAATCTGTTCCCAGGACTTCCCTCCACTGGTACGCTCTGCAGCCAAACCTCCTGCAAAAAAGAGGATGCTGGGATGGGGCAGTCCTTTCAAGGTGGCCACACTGTCTTGCCACAGCATCTGACTCTGATCCAGGCCACACCTACTCTTCCTTTCCTTCTTTGGCCTCACTGATAGATTCCTGGGAATGCTGAATTCCCAGAGGATGACAGGCTGAGCAATTGGGTGTGGAATTCCAGAAAGGGGTAGTGGCTGGTTCTCTTCACACCTGCCAGCTCATTGCTGGGCCCCTACCAGGACCAGTAGTTGCTTTCAGAGTTCTGGTCTTCATTTTCTACCTCATGACTATCCAGAGTCAGAAGTGAAGTCTTGGCATTTAGTCTTAAATTCAATTGGAAAGCTGGGCGTGGTGGCGCACGCCTGTAATCTCAGCACTTAGGGAGGCTGAGACAGGAGAGTCGCAAGTTCAAAGCCAGCCTCAGCAATGGCGAGGCACTAAGCAACTCAGTGAGACCCTGTCTCTACATAAAACACAAAATAGGGCTGGGGATGTGGCTCAGTGGTCGAGTACCCCTGAGTTCAAGCCCCAGTACCAAAAAAAAAAAATTCATTTGGAAGCAGGTGAACCCTAGGGATGTGTGCCTACTACTTTCCCTCAGAAAATTTCAGGAAAGAAGAAAAATACAGAGAAAGAAGCCAGAAAAGGAAGTCAACCGGGACATGGTCATCAGTATTAAACTACCTTTGAGAATTAATATTTCTTACAACATTATTAAGGTATAATTGATATATAATGAACAGCTTATATGATCTGTGTACATTTTGGTAAGTTTGACATCTGTGTACACCTATATACCTGCAAAACAATGGCCCCAATTAGGACAATGGAAATGATTCCCTATTTCAGAAGAAATGAAAACAACTTTCGGATCTTGTACTACAGGGTGTGTGTGTGTGTGTGTGTGTGTGTGTAACTATATGAATTCAACTGCTTTGGATTTTGACAACTAAAATTCTCAGATGTAGAGGATCTTTCAGACTTTAAATAAAATTATTAATCACAAACTATACCTTACAAATGTTTCTTTTTTATCATTTTCATATTTGCACATAAGACATCTTTAATTTTATTTTGTAGTTTATAAAAACTTTGACATATGTTATTGTGTTACTTCTAGTGTAATTTTATTATCACTAGAATAAAAAAAAGCACTGAGTGTTAATTACTATCATCTCTCTTTTAAAGAATATAAAAGGACTTGGTTAAGATCTCACAATTAATGTTATCAAGGGTCTTGAGAGCTGATTTCCAGCTCAGGATTCTTTGTAACCCATAATAGAATCACATATGAAGAAAAAGAGGCATGAACAACCAAATAATTAAAAAAAATCTTCAAAACTCCTTGACATTTATTTTTTAAATGAAGATTTATTTCACCATGGTACACCATCATTTTTGCATCATGTGTGAATAAATGAACTTTGGCATTAATAAATTCTGTTAGAACCATGTGATACTCTTGATACATTGCCCATTAGCCTAGAAGGTGAAAGGCTCAAATAATATCCAGGTAGTTCAGTTTGCTTTAATTTTATTTGGGGGGATTTAAGATTTTTTGAACTAACTATTTCTTTCCTTTCTTTCTGTTTTATTAAATTTAACGATAGAGTTGTGAATGACACACGATGGTCAGTGATCCTTGGGAGTCTCTCATGCTTACCTGGTGATGCAGTCTCACCATCCCAGTTGGACTCTATTGGTATGCAATTTTCATTATCCAGTGAATGGTACTTCTACTAAGTCCTCTGGACCAAGGACTACCACTGGTAATTTGATACATGCTGGGGCTTGCAGGGTGTTGGCAGAAGAACCCGATACTGACTGTCAAAGGAAGGCTATACAACTGTACAATAGAGGGCAGGGGCTGTAAAAGTGAGCAGAAAAGTGTGGCTATGACATATAGTCAGGAGCATCATCTACCCAGCCATTTCCCCATCTCTTTATTGCCCATTTTGTTTGGGGGAAAATAATCTGCCATGATCTAGTTCAAGAATCACACTGGCTTTACACCAGTTTGACAGTCTCCTTTCTTTTTGCTAGATAATTCACTCCATAGCCTCAGATGTTGACAGAAGTGGTGGTGAGTCCTAGTTCTAGCCAAGAAGAAGAAAAGGGAAGGCTGATGGTTGTCCCTAGGAAAGTTTTGGCTTTGCTGATAAAAAGAGCAGGTATTGCTGGTGTCAATTCTCCAGTCTTCCTGCCTTGCATCTGGCCAGCTTGCCTGTGGTGGCCTCTTGTGATCACGAGGCAAAGGATGAGATGTGTCCCAAAGATTTGACATTACTGCTAAGCCCACCCCATAAATTACATCCTAGTTCTTGTTATATGAGAAAAATAAACCCCTATTTATCCAAGCCATGGTTAGATTTTCTAATATTTGTAGTCAGATCCAGTAACTCTTGGATTTTCTACTTTTTGCAGCCAACCCCTTCCTAGCAGAAGGAAAACTGGCGGAGTGTGTGCTGTTGGAGACCATGGGCATGGTGATGAAAACAACTTTTCAAGGCTAGTACTATGTAACGTAGCCACTGCATCCAGTACCTGTAGGACACAGTTTTGGCTGTCCCCTTGCTGGGGCAGATGAGCTGTGCATATCCAGGCATATAATGATTAGGACATATTGAGTTGGAGCTGGAAAGAGAGAAGGGTGTATTGAAGGTGTACAACCAAAGGATGGAGTATCTATTGTGGGGCCTGCTGTGCTCGGTGTTCTCCCTGAGCTGAAAGACCTTGGCCCACAGCACCTGATCTGGGCTGTAACCCAGGAACAACTGCTGATTGGTCCACAGGGTGATCAACTACCTCAAGGACAATCCCCATACTGGCCTTAACATGATCTGATGTGAAAAATGACCTGAATCAATAAGATTTTCTGTCTCGGAAATCTGAATGTACAGAAATAATGTGTAACTGGGTGTAGAAGTAACTAAGAGGAGACAGCTGACTCATAGTAATGTCTGGGTATGAGTAGATCCAGAATGATCATTCCTGGCTCTACAAGGCCACAATGGCTCTGTTCCTAGATACTCATGTGTGATGCTTAGTTTTATGTGTCAACTTGACTTGGTTATACTTCCCAGTTGTTTCATCAACACTGATCTAGATTTTGTTATAAAGGCATTTTATAGATGTAGTTAACATTCGCAATCATTTACCTTTAGGCAAAGTCCCCTTGATAATGCAGGGACCTAATCTAATCAGTTGAATTTTAAGAGGAGAAATGAGGTTTCCTGCAGAAGAAGAAATTCTGTCTAAAGACTGCAGCATTAATTCCTGCCCGAGTTTCCAGCCTACTGAATTGTACAGAATTTGGACTCATGACTACTGTATAAACTCCTCCTCCTATTGGTTCTGTTTCTATGGAGAACCCTGACTGATACACCATGAGAGTCTACCTCATTTAACAACTCTTCTTGCTATAAAAGTCCTTACCCCTGACTTTGTCCTTTAAAATTAAAAGAAGCTTGCACAATAAACTCAATAGTATTAGCATAATAAATTCAATAGTGTCATCATTTTTTAAATTGGAGTTCATGATTGCTATGGATTGAATACAGGTAATGTTTCCCAAAGGTCCTATGTTAAAGCCTTGATCCCCAGGGTGGTGATATGGAGAGGTGCTATGGACTTTCAAAGGTAGGACCTTCTGAGGGGTACTGGAGTTGTTGAAGTGCTCTCAAGAAGTATTTTGGACACTGGTGTCTGTGTCTTTCCCTTTGCTCTCTGGCTCATGCTGTGACCATTCTCTGATATATGCTTTCACTATTGCCATCCACCATCTTCATCACAATCCAAATCAAAGGGTCACATCATCATAGAT
Organism: Geosciurus inauris; assembly: GCA_004024805.1. Classification (NCBI taxonomy): domain Eukaryota; kingdom Metazoa; phylum Chordata; class Mammalia; order Rodentia; family Sciuridae; genus Geosciurus; species Geosciurus inauris. The sequence continues at coordinate 11,716 of PVHX01018073.1, forward strand.
TTGCAACTCCAGAACCATGAGCCAAAAGAAACTTCTCTTTATAAGTAACCTGTGTCAGGTATTTCATTATAGCAACACAAAGCTGACTAACACAATAATAATAGGAGACATATGCAGTCTATGGTAAATGCTTGATGCACATATGGACTCCTAGACTCCTAAAATACCTTCATAGCCCTCAGGAACTAGGAACCACAGCCTGGCCTGCTCTACATTGGGAACAGGAATTAATTAGCTGCCTTTGCCCTGCACAGCAGCAAAGTAGAGGGGGTGCAGTGCCCAGGGAAGCAGACTTTTTCTTCCAGGATTGCTGAGTGAAACTTGTTTGATCTTGTACTGACTTATGAAGAGAATGAGCAGCCAAACACATGAGCAGGGAGGGGACTATGTGGTACAATATGTAAGGTCCCCCCAGATACTCCAATTCCAAATTCACCCTTACAGCCCCACCTCCCATGGAAGATGTTTCCTCCATGGGATGCAAGCTTACTATTCTTCCTGTCTAAACCTCAAACTCTGTCTTTCATTATAATCTTCCCTGGTTTGTAAATTGCCTGTGCTGCCCAGATAGGTCCTTTACTGCAATTGACATATTCTCTGATTTTTATGCATTCACAGAATGCAGGAAAAAGTGACCACTCAGGACAGGCTGACAAGCTGAGGGAGGAAAGACAGTGGCAGCACATGGGTTGGGATAGAGAACCAGGTATGAAATTCTTCTGTTAGAGGACAAGTGGATGCAGGTGGTGATAGGAGGGAGAGCTATCAGGAAAAGAGAGCTCAGGAAGACAAAAATTTCACCTATTTAATTTTTGTTTTATTTTATTTCCCTCTTTGGGCTTCAAGGAAGCTAGAGTATGGTTTTATGCTCAGTTACAATACCCACATTGATCATAATGATTGACATTTTAGCCTTTCTCCTCATAGCTCTTGCTAATCCTTTTTAAACAATGTTATTTTATTAATCACTCTAAACAACAAGTGCATTGAGAAGGTTGTTGATTTTTTCAGGAAGAAAGTAAGACAGCCTGGATCAGTGAAAAGAGTCCAGATTTGGACTCATTGGTACTTGAATCCAGATTCTACCAGTGGCTGTGTGGCATTGGACAAGTTATTTAACCCCTGTTTCTTCATATATAAAACCATAATAATCCTTCAGGAACTGAAGTAGGATTGGGTGAAGACTATCTATTAAATTCCTCATGTGGCATCCATGAGTACCACCACCCTGCCTGGCACTCTGTAAGAACAGCCAAGGTGTGGTGAGTCCTTATCAGGTGCTGGGTAACTCCCTAAGCATATTAGTTCATTTGATACAGAGCCAGGTCCCATGGGCCTCCTCTCCTGTGCTGCTACCCCAGAGTCCCCAGATGCCTTTCCAAAAAAGCCTGTGGAAACTTAGTTTAAACACTCTTGGAAGGAGAGAAATGAGTAAAGACCTCCCCTTCTTCTGAGGAACTGTTGACCTGTTTGAGGTCCTGATGTGCCTTACAGAAGCAGCCTTAGAGGCCCAGGGTATGCAGGAGTCAGAGCCAGGTGTATCTGGTGATTAAGAGACTGGATGGTGCCTGTGGGGCCATCACCACCCAGGGAGTCCCAAAACAGATGGGATTGAGCTGTGAGTCAGGGCCCATGGCTGGTTAGGAGTCCTCAGGAAATTCAGCATATCCTTCTGGTACCTTTCTAACTGCATATGGGGTGACTTCAGCCCCTGAGGGTTGGATGGCACTCTGAGTGAACAGAGAAGACCTGTGAATCCCTGCAAAGCCCACGACTGTGAGCACCAAGGAGGATGTCCAGGCTGGGGCCTATGGGAGAATTATTTCATTACCTCTTGGGAGGGATCGAGTGTAGTTAGGAGGACTGAGACCAGAAGCCCTGAGTGGGAGGATTGAGCTGATGGTGCAAACCTGGAGCCAGAACCAGCCAAGGAGGCAGAGTTGTTGCCATATTGGTCTGAAGCAGTTAGGTGCTTTGTTGCCAAGGAACATCTGTGTTGGAATTTTTCAAATGCAGGGCCCAACAAAGCCAAATTCCTTAAAAGCAGCTTTTTTCTCTCCAGATTGCTTCGGCAGCCTTGGCAGAAGGACTTGTGAGTGTGTGTGTGTGTGTGCGCGTGCGTGCGCGCACACGTAGAAGTAGATGGCATTCTCAATCTGGGCCTCCTCTTCTTTTTTTAGGACCTTGTCCCTTAGTGACTCTTTCCCAGTTAAACTGTACTTTTTGCTTTCCTTAAGCACTTAAACTAGGAAGAAGAGAGCACGGAGCTTTCAGTGAGGGTCTTCTGTGTTGGAGACCAGTTCAGGATCACTTAAGGCAGCATCCTGTGGTGACCCTCACTCCCAAATATCCATGCACATGGACTGATAGATATCTGAACTCCATCAATAGTCCCCATACCTAATTTCAGCCAAAGCTGCTCTCCTCCAAGCTCTGACTGCTGGTAGAGTTCTAATCCAAAAAGAAATCGGGCTTGGATTCAATGACCACTTAGAAATGCCAGAGTCTTAAATATTAACACTAAAAGACTATCATTTTACATAGGAAGATACTGAGGCTCAGTTATAGAGAGGTGAATCACCCAAGGTCATCCAAATGTGACTGGGGAGATGACAACTCCTTTTCTTGCCCAATGCCTTCCTTTCTGGGAAGCTGAAACATGATAAAGTTTCCAACATGAGTAAAGGTTAACTCTCCAGGGTGGCAGCTCTGGGTAACTCAATGAAGGGTGGTTCTAACCAAGGTAGTTCATTAATACTAGGTGCTTCGACAAAATAGAGATGTGAGGGCCTCAACCCCAGACCAACTTACTTAGAATTTCTATTCTAAAGCTGTCAGGTATGTATTGAATACACTCCCTGGGTTCTTCTGACAGGCTGCACAGGTTAAGAACCATGATGCCAGAGGAATAGTTTTCTCTGAACAATTCGACATGGGCCAGATTTCTCAGACAGCTAGATTTTCACTGGTTGCTTTTCCTCTAACAGTGATAGCCTACCAGCAAGAGTATGTGCTCTGGGGCCCAGTTGCCTCCCATTTCCACTCTGTTTTTTTTTTGGAAAGTTAAATTACTTAACCATTATGCTCTTTAGTTTCCTCATCTGTAAAATGGAGCTAATAATAATACCTACCCTGAAGGGTCATTGTGAAAAGTGAGGTTTTTCAGATAATAGAGTGTTTGGTGCATGCTTATAAGCACTATCCCATGAACATTAGTTACTATTATCTGTACATTTGACATGATAGTTGGGAGCCACCAAGACATATGGACTGGCCTGCTAGCTATTTTACTCCAACAGAAGTCCATTGGTTCTCCTCTTTGGAAATTCATTTTAGCTAGAAAAGGAAGGCATATCCATACAAATTGGTTCAGGTTCACAGGTGCAGAGTGATCCAGAAATTAGCTTTGGCTAAAAATAAACCAGCTTGATCATTTCTGTTTCTAGCAGTACAGTGAATTAGATAGCTGGAACATTTTTCCTTATGAAACAACTGAAATGCTGGATAAAGTATATTTTTAAAAAGCATCTGTGAGCTGATGTGGAAGAAAGAAATCCTGTGAGCTCCAAGCAAGCTGAGACTAAGAACACCGGGAAGTAAAGGAGTACTGAAACCTGCTTTACCCTGGAGTTTCTGCCAAATGCTAATGCCTTAGGATTCTGCCTTGAAGATGGTGTGGGAATGGGGGACAGGAGTGGGTTCAGGGTTTGTCAAGGTGGCACCCCATGGGAGAAACACAAAAAGAGATGCAAGAAAAGGCTGCCTCAACCCCGAAAATCACTTTGACCTGATGCAGACTGAATCTCACTTGCCTTTGCTTTTCCAGTTAATACCATATGGGTTGTCCTAATTATCTAACTCTGAAAATTTTAAGGTATTCTCAGTTTGGTAATGAATCATGTGACCTTCTTCAAGTATTCTGGAGAAATCCTCCTACAGCCTAGGCCTCTCAGAATTTCTAAAGATAAATTTCCAAGGAAAATGCACATCTTACACTGAGAAATGACAAAACACACAAAGAAACAAAGCACTATAATTGAGAGAAACAGCAGGGAAAAAACCCCAACAAACTCCTGGTAGTATAACAAATTAGTCAGAGCTTCAGATAGTAGATTTATTGGTAAGCCAAAGTAAAATAACTGCAAAATTTGCTTACAGATGTAAACAAGAAGCTTTAGAACTTGAGCAGGGAGCAAGTAGACTTGAAAAAGAACCAAACAAACCTAACTTCTAAAAATGAAAAACATCATAATTGAAATTAATGTCTCAATGAATGGAGGAACTTGAAACTTAGACAAAGAGAGAAAAAAGATGAATGTAATGGAATTATTGCAACAATAAACTTGAGAAGCAAATTTCAAAATATTGAAAAAAGGTGAAAAAAGAAAGATGACAAAGTGAGATGTATCAGTCAAATGTGGGGAGAGGATTTTTTTACTCTAAACGATATTGGATGGGAACATTTCAGAACTCTTGAAAGATGCTAATATTCAACAAACCTGAAGGAGGATAAACAGAAGGAAAACATACCTAGACGCATCATACTTAGAATCATTCACAGATATATAGGATAAAGGAAAAAAGATGATCTCAAAGCAGCTAGATAGGAATGATGAACTCTGAGCAGAAGAATGGCGATTAGCACCATGAAGACTTTTCACCCACAATAATGGCTGCAGGCAGGAAGTGAGATAAGAATTGCCACTGGGTTGAGAGGAAATAATTGTTAATAGAAATCTTATGTACAGCCAAATGATTTTTCAAAAACAAGGCAAAAGTGGAGATATTTCAAATGGCAAAGCGGATCATTTGTCCTCAGTATTCCTGAAGGAAATCCTGCACAATGTACTTCAGGCAGGAGGAAATGGCCCAAAGCACCGGCCTTGAACATTCAATAAAGCAAACAAATGACAGACCCACTAGGAAAGATGGACATGTCCATTTTGCTTGTGGAAAGTTTTAACTTATTTCTCTTGATAATTCATAGTTTAAGTAGATACAAATTAGTACTGATAAAGATTTTTAAGAACAAATTGACACGCTTGATCAAATGGACATATGGAGAAAATTGCACCCAATAGTTGGAGATTATAGCTTCTTTTAAAGCATCCATGGAACTTTCTATGAATAAATTTCAAATATAATTAAATTAGAAATCAATGACAAAAATATAACTAGGAAAAAAAGCTCTTACATTTGGAAATGAAAAACATGCTTCTAAGTAAATCTTAGATCAAAGGAAAAAAATCATATGAGAATTTAAAAATACATAGAACTGAATATAATGAAAATTCTACTTTGGAATATATGGAATACAACTCAAGCAAACCAGGAATAGGAGATATTTGTTAATCCGAAAGGGAATCTCTTAAAAACCTGTAGCAAACAGCATTATTACTAGTCAAAGCTCAAGTTCAAAAGGTAAGACAGGGGTGCTGTGTTAATTGGGGTTCTCCAGAGAGAATGGATTTGAGATAGAAGACGAATAGGTTAGATAGATAAACAGATATTGGAGAACCAGCAAAGCTGGTTATGCAGCTCAGATCAAAGCTTCAGAACCAGGGAAGCTGATGGTATAACTCTCAGTTTAAGGTCAGAGGCTTGAGAGTGTTGGCAGTCACTGGTGTAAGTCCCAGAGTCCAAAGGCCAAAAAGCCAGGCAATGCAATTCTGATGTCTAAGGACAGGAGAAGAAAGAGCTCAGCTGATTGGATGGTGTCCACCCACATCAAGTAAGGGCATATTTACCTTACTCAGTCCACTGATTCAAATGCCAATCTCTTCCAGAAACACCCTCATAGAAACACCCATAAATAATGCATTACTAGCTATCTGATATCTCTGAATCTGGTTATATTGACACCTAAAATTAATTATCACAGATCCTACTAACTATGTATTGGCGGTGTCAGCTAAGGTAGCAAAACAAGAAAAAGAAAAAATGTAAATATCAGAAAGGGAGAAACTAAGCCATCATTATTTGCAGTTATAGAATATCCAAAATAATCTACATATGAATTATTAGGGCTAATAAGAGTTTAGTGAGATGTCTAGATATAAAATTAATGCAAAATCAATTGCATTTCTCTGTTGTCAGAGACAATCAATTAGATGATGTAATTTTAAAAGGCACCAATTATACTAGCAATAGAAAATATAAAGTCCTCAGTAATAAATTAACAAGAGATATAAGTCTGTATAGATAAAGCTCTAAAACTTTACTGAAAGAATTAAAATTACTCTTTTAACCATGAAGATATATTTTATGGGTACCATGATTGTAAATAGGAAGATTTAATATTATAAAGATATAAATTCCTCTCTTTTGATCTGTAGATTTAGTGCAATTCCAGGAGAAGTTTTGTTTTGTTTTATAACACATGACAAGCAAATTCTTAAATTTGGGTAGATTATGAAAAGGCCAGGGTGGTCAAAACAACTCTGAAGCAGCAGCAAGAGGTGAACTGTCCCTACTGCAGATCAGAACTCCTTATAAATTACTGCAAATTCAACTATATGAAACCTGCAAACATTTTTATCAGAAGTTACCTTAATGTGAACAGATGGCACAAATGAAGAGAAGATATTTGCAATATATAACCACAAAGTATTTCTAGAATATGTAACAATTCTTTTTTTTTTAATTTAATTATTTTATTTAAATGCATTTCAAGTCATAGTACATATACAGAGCTCAGTTTTTCCAATGCTCTGGTTTCAAATCAGATAGAGTCACATTATTTGTGTCTTCATACCTGCATCAGGGGCAATAATGACCCTCTCAATCAACCATCATTACTATACGCATTACCCTTTCTTTCCTCCCACCTCCCCCCTGCCGCATCCAGAGCTCCTGCATTTCTGCTGTTTCCCTAGAATATGTAACAATTCTTATGAAGCAGTAAGAACGAAACAAATTACTCAATAGAATAGTATGCAAAAGACATAAACAGGCATTTTATAGGAGAGGAAATCATATGACTTTGAATCATATGAAAAGATGCCCAATCTCATTAATGGGTGTTATGATTTGATTGTGTCCCCCGAAAGTTCACATGTTAGGACCTTAATTCACCAGTGCTGTGGTGTTGAGAGAGCAAGGCCCCAGTGGGAGGCATTGGGAAGATGGGATCAAAGCCCTTAGGAATGAATCATGTCTTTTTAAGGAGAGCAAATGAGCTATCATGGGAGTTTGGCCTGCACTCCACTAGTTCTCTTGCTTTCTGTCCTGAATTGATATTTTTCTGGTAGGTACTGGCAATCGATCCCAGGGCCTCACACATGCTAGGCGAGCACTGTACCACTGAGCTACACTCCCAACCTTTTGTAAAACATTTATTTTGAGACAGGGCCTGTTAGGCTGGAGGATCAGACCCAGGAAACAGATGTTTACCTGGGCCTGCCCTTCTGGCAGCTGCCCATCAGAACCATCAGCTGCTGCTGTTTCATTTTGTGCATTATCACTGGCAGGGCTTGCAGGTGTTGATCTTCCTCTTCTTCCTCCTCCTCCTCCTTGGACTCCATCAGCACTAAAGGGGAGACCAAGGGTTATTTTCAAGGAAGGGAGGTCCTTTGCCAGTGACCATACTCTGGCTCTCAAGGCCTCTTCCCTCTCTTGCGACTCCCTCATCCTGGCAGTCTCTGGTAAAGCGGCATCAGTTTTTGCTCTCAAAGCTGTAAGAAGCGTTTGTCCCATGGCCCCAGTGGTTGTTTGTGTGGTTCTGCAGGTTGCTTCTCTGTCCCGTCTGTACCACCACTGCCATCCTTGTCCTTGGCCACAGGCTGGTGCCTGGACACTGCTGCTCGGTTCACAGTCCACCCCTCTGGGTCCATGTTTACTGTAGGGAAATCAGAAGTCTTTTCTATATTCACAAGAAACCCATCCTCCATGTCCCAACTCTACCCAGAAGTCCATGCTAATAGGACCTTGGCAACCGAGTGCTACAAACGGCTTGGTGGCCACGGGTCCCTCCTGTCCACCAGGGTCGAAGCATCTCTCACCTGTGGAATACCCTGCCAACTACATCAATTGTGGAGGTGGAGGCTCAGATCCTGGGAAACAGGTTTAGGATCCCTGCAGGGGGAAGAAGATGGAAGACGCAGTTGGGATAGTAGACGTGTTTTATTTGGAGGTGGCAATAACACTTAGGCAAGCCCCAGCTGCAACTTCAGCCCATAGCCAGTTTCATTTAGTCCCCTGCCAATTCCGTTTAGCCCCCTGAGTCCTTCTATAGGCTTTTTAAAAATAAGCAGGCCAGAAAAAGAAGGCATGCTGCCAACAGTTTACATCAGTGTGTGCATGCTCACCAGCAAATGTTTATGACCTTGAGTACACACTAAAAACATATCCTGTTGGAAGACTAGGTGAGACAGCCTAAGTACAGCATTTTGGGCCTTCCCTACAGAGACTTGAACACAAGTTCCTCCTGCCTCTGCCTCCCAAGTAGCTGGGATTACAGTTGTGCACTTTGCCTGGCTCTCTGCCATGAACTGAAACAGCATGAGGTCCTCATCAGAAGCTGAGCAAATGCTGGCACTGTGCTCTTGGGCTTCTTAGACTCCAGAACTATGAGTCCAAAACAACCTCTTTTTTTTTTTTTAAATATATGCTTTTAGTTGTAGATGAACACAATACTTTATTTATTTTTATGTTTTAAATATTTTTTTAGTTGTAGACAGACACAATGTCTTTATTTTATTGCTTTGTATGTGGTGCTGAGGATCGAACCCAGGGCCTCACACATGCGAGGCAAGCGCTCTACCACTGAGCCATCACCCCAGCCTTTCTTCATAAATTACTCAAGTTTAGGTTTTCTGTTATAGCAACAGAAAATGAACTAAGACAACCAAAGAATCACAAATTAGAACTACAATGAGAAGCCATTTATACCACCAAACTGATGATTTCCAGTGTGTGGAGAACGTGGAGCCACGGGAATCTCTAAAAGTACTAGTGGAGGTATACATTGGTATGATCACTTTGAAAACCAGTGTAATGTTACTCAGTGTTAACTAGGAAAGCTGAACAACCTCATGTTGCGTGACTGAGAAATTCTACTCCCAGCTGAATTCTACTCTATGCATGTGCCAAAAGAGGCATGCAAAGAAATTCATGGCTGCATTGTTCTTAAAGGTTCCCAACTGAAAAAAAACCCAATGCCCATCAAGGATACAGTGAATAAACACATTGTGGTATATTCAATTCCAGAATCTGATAGAGCAGTGCAAATGAATAAAGTACATATAGCTGCACTCAATAACATAAAACATTCTTAAAAACATAAAATTGAGCATAAGAAATAAGTCAAATCAGGACAGGGTGTACTGATATAAATATCAAAACTAAAATTCATCAACACAGTTTTGGGAGGTGTATTCACAGGTGATAAGAAAAGACACATAGGGATTCTAAGTATGGTCAGATTTTATTTCTGTACCCGAGTGGTGAATACACTGATGTTCATTTTGTTATTAGTTTCTTACACTGCATATAAGCCCTTCATACTCTTTTGTGTGTATGAAATAGTTCACAATTAAAACAAAAAAAGCTGTAAGGTAAATAAAACTGAGATTGTTAAGTGAAAAAAAAATTGTGGGAAAAAAGGAAGGTATTCCATAAAGGGGAGCCTGAGGCTAAACACCCAAATGTTGTGTCTCACTGAGGCTCTGCCACCTTCCCAGGGTCTGTTTCATAGGTGTTCCTCTCTCACACAACCTTCCTGACCCTTCACATTCTGGAAGGAAAATAGTTTCTCTCTCCCTCTTTCACTTTTGTGTTAATGAGATTGCAGGTCTGGGTCAACTATTTTGTCCAAGGTCACACAGCTAGTGAAGGTTCCCAGTCCATCTTTCATTTCACCTATTATTATGCAGCATTTTATTTTATCCTTCCCGGGAGGACCTCAGAGAAGAGAATATTAAAAGGCTACAGTAATTAGCCTCACATTGTAACACCCTTGACTCCAGGCTAGCTCTTTCAGCAGAGAAGGGAATAATTTTATTCTGTACTTCTCTCACAGGTCTGAGATTCTGGCTGGAAAGCGGCAGAGGAGTTCCCAAAGGTGCCCAAGGGTGTCTTGGGGTAGATCTGGGTCACTATTATTCCCAGTGACCTCAGAGCAATAACTGCAGATCCCATGGAGGGCAAAGCATTAGGTCTCATTAGTGGGGGTAGGTTGTGTGGGTGGCTTGGGGAGCATGGACAGATTTCCAATGTTGTGAAATTGCTTGTTCCATCTTGAAAATTGTACCTGTTGTATGATATTAGCCTCTGATCTGCATCGTAGCTTCAAAGGCACAGGTGAGAGCAGCAGGTGAGCAGGTGTACATCTGGGGGCTCCCTTCTATTATTTTAGGACTCTGTCCCTGACTGTCTTTGCAGCTATTTTAAGTAAGCCACCTTAAATCACCTTTCTAAAAAAAATAATCCTTTTGTGTTCAAACATTATAATGCATTGAGAAGTATAAAATATAACCCACTCAGGGCTTGAGTGTTGTTTGGGTCATCAGACTGGTTAATGATTAAGATTGAGGACTGTAAGTCCTTTGTTACCTGCAGGAAGTAGGATGCTGGGGATGGCTCTTCCATAACTGCTATCTGCTAATCGGCATACCACCAAAGATGGGTTCTACTTTTTGTTTAATGACCAAGATCCCCAGTTGAAACCTTGACAATAATTTAGAGGTCAGGAAGGTATGAAGAGGAAGTTGTACAGTACTCTGTATCATATCTTGTCAGAATCTTGTAGTTGTGTTAGAACCCTGGTGTATACTTGACCTCTGCCCCCCCCACCCCCGCCCAGAGGTGCATTCCTGACATGCCTACAGTGCAGGCACAAAGCCTGGGGAAGTTGGTTCTCTTGCAGCACAAGCCCATTGCCATCTGCCTGGGAAGGTCACTCCTCTTATTTCCTTTTACTATTAACTAGTCTTAAACTAACCAACTATACGGGAGCATCTGGCTCTCCAAAGAGATCCTTATGCCTGCTTAACCTTAAAGAGAACTGAGCACTTAAAAGTGATGAAGATAGTAAATTATATGTTGTATATGAACTTTGTCCTCATAGAAAAATGCTTGGTATGCTGATGTATTAATAAATGGAATTATTATTTTTTAAATACAAATCACATGACTTCAAAATGCTTAAATATTCCCTGGAGTTTTTCTTATGTATGTTTGAAAACACCCAATTGGGGATCAGGGAGGCACTGTAGCATTGTGATTCAGCTTTGGACATCAAAGGTTTGGAGCCAAACAAACATGCCTACGCTCCAATCCTGCCTCTGCCATCAGATCTCTCCTCTGTCAAGTAGGGCTGGTACCTTAACTCATGGGGTTTTCAGAAGGATTATATGAGATAATCTGCATGTGGAACAACTCTGGCATTGGTAAGCAGATGCCTAAAATTTCATAGTTAATGCTCATACTTATAGAAGCTTATGGGCTTGTTTCGGATATTTTCTGACTTCAAAAGGTATCCTGTGGAATGCAGATCATGACAAATGAATCCAAGTGTATCACAATGTGAGATAGTCAGTTTTATGTGTCAATTTGGCAGGGCTACAGACCTCGGTTATTCAAACACAGATGATTTCGGAATGTTGTGGTAGAGGTATTTGGTAGCTGTGATTTTAGTCCATGATCAATTTGCTTTAGTTAAGGAAGGTGATCCTAGATGGTGTAGGTGGGTTTGATTCAATCAGTTGAAAGAACTTAAGAGCAGAATTGAGGCTTCCTTGAACAAGAAGAAATTCTACCTGGGGACAATAGCTTCAGTCCCTGTCTGAGGTTTTCTACTTTGTACTTTCTGATATCCTGCCCTATGGACTTCAGGTTTGCCTAGTGTTAGAGACTGAATTATGTCCCCTACAAATTGCTAAAATTATCACCCTCAGTACCTGTGAACATGACTTTACTTGGAAATAGAATCTTTGCCGGTGATCAAGATAAGGTTATTATGATAGGCCTTAATCCAATACGCTATGACCCTTTTTATAAAAGAGGGAAAAATTTAGATGCAGATAGACATGCATAGAGGAAAGGAGATATGAACAAGCAGGTGAAGGTAGTGACCGCTTAGCCAAGGAACAATGCAGACATCTCTCCATATCCTATTGGTATGTGTCTCTGTGTCTCTGGTAGAACCTATTGATGCACAATGATAGAATAGCATTGAGTGGGGAAAGTTTCCTCAGTAACTAGAAAAAGGTGTTTTAACTGGAAGTTATAAGGTTAAAGGCTAAAGGAAGTGTACAAAAACATGCTTTAGTTAGCAAATTACTTTTTGTATGCTAACAATTCTAAAATTTTATCTGTATACTAGGATTGAACAAATGAGTAAGTGGACGGTAGATAGTTGCAGCCAGGGTTCTCATTGTCAGAGAGGAAAGTTACAGATGAGCAAGAAAGTAAGGCTAAAATGAGTCCTGAGGTCCTAGATTAGTGTTGAAGACTGTCAATATGAACTCATGTTTAAATATATATGTACAATTATAAAGCTGCTTGCACTAGTATACATACATAAATATCCTTTCTTTGTTAACCAAAAGAGCCTAAAAGCAATGACACTATAGTTGAGCATACCTAATGTCCAGACCTTGATTTCTAATACCATCCTCCAATGTAAGGACCCAGTTCTCCTTGAAGAAATGGCTCAAAGATTAGGGCAGGAAATACACAAGATAAGCCTGGAGTGTCTCCTACTGCCAGCAAATAAGAATATGTTAAATTAAAACAAATAAACGAAAAACCTCCAATCACATCCATGGGAGTATGCTAACGGGTCACAGAGGTCAACTTGAAGTGGTATCCAATGGCCAAAGTTGGAATAGGTTGAGCAGCAATAAATAACATGGTATTGGATTGTAAACAAGTACAAATAAATATTTCTGAGTCTATACTGCTATAAACAAACAATTTCATGAAAAAAAAAAAACAGAGAAAGAGATACGTTTATCTTATAGAATTCTAATAATATATGTAGATAGCTCATACTCCAGAAAGTGAAGTTCAATCCCTTCCCTCCTTCCTTGGATGGGCTAGACTTAGCGCTAAATAATAGAGCATGAAATTGTTAAATAATAGAGCATAATATTGTTTCTAAATAATAGAGCATAAAATGAAACAAAACCAAACAGTAAATTCCTAGAGGAGAAAATTGGGAAACAGCCTTAGTAAAAGACTGGAGGTAGCACCAGTGGCAATGTTTTGCTCTCATCTGCCCCAATCCCTGTGATGAGCAGGGTACTTCTCAAGATTTATAGCCCCAGCAGGGACTGGCGGCACACACCTGTAATCCCCGCCTCTCAGGAGGCTGAGGCAGGAGGATCGAGAGTTCAAAGCCAGCCTCAGCCATTTAGCAAGGTACTAAGCATCTCAGCGAGACCCTGTCTCTAAATAAAACAAAAAAGAGTTGGGGTGTGGCTCAGTGGTCAAGTGCCCCTGGGTTCAATACCTGGTACCAGAAAAAAACAAAAACAAAAAAGATTCACAGCCCCATCAGTTCAGGAGCAACACATGAGACGAACTGAAACTGAGGAACATTCTACAAAATGCCTAGTGATTCCCATAGATCTTAAAATTATGCAAAACAAGGAAAGACTGAGAGACTGCCACAGACCAGAGGAGACTGAGGAGACAATTAATTGCAATGTGGTCCCCTGGAGGAAGGAACCTGGAAAAGAAAGAGGGCATTCATGGAAAAAACTGATGACACACAAGTAAGACTGGGTTAATGCAACATACCAATGTTGTTGTTTTTCCAAATGTACCATATTAGCAACGCAAAAGCTGTGATGGAAACTCTCTGTACTATCTTTGCAATTTATCTATAAATGAAACATCATTACAAAAATAAAATGTTTATTAAAAAAAAAAAGATCCTGGATCTAACACTTCCTAGTTTCTTGACCTAAGGTAGGTTATTTGATCTCTCAGCATCTCAGTATTGTCTTTGGTAAAATGAGGTCCAATAATAAAACCTCCCCATAGGGTTGTTGCAAGGGTTAAATGATTTAATACACATGAATTGCTTAGAACAGGATCTGGCACAAGGCGAGCACTTAATAAGTAGTAGTTTTACTTATATACTTTTACTTTTATACACAATTTGTTTTTCATAGCCATTTGCTCAGTTTGTGATAATTCACCCCATGTACCAGTTTTCACCAAAGTGAGTACAGCTGGGTTTGTATAGGATTACTCATTGGAGAATAAAGGAAAAAAAGAACTTCTGCTTTTATGCTGTATTTATTTCATCCTTTCTAGTTTTCTTTTTATGTGTGTGTATGTGCTGTAATGCATATCTTAAATAGATCAGAATAAAATTTATAAATACATATAAAGGGGAGTGGGGAGTACTCCATTTTCACTGATTGGATGATCCAAAGGCCTGGGGACCCAGGTTTCATTGCTGCTGCAAGGCGTGTTTTTGCATCTGTATGACCTTCCCTGTGTTCAAAGACACAGCCACTTAGGCAAACTAATTTTGCATTAAGCCCTAATGTCTATGCCATTTAAATCTGCATGAAGATAACATTTTAGTCCAGAAAGCTGAGAGTGTTGAGTTTGACTCAATATATATTTACTACCCAGTGTTCCTTCAGCATGGATTATTTCAATTTGCTCTATTACTGGACAAAATCTCTCCACTTGCTTTTGAGAATCTAAATTTTCCCTCTGGCTTCTACTAAACATTATTTATTACTTCACAATAGCCTCTTCCAGTTATTTCAGCTGTAGTAAGTTTATGAGGCTAAAGTTTTTGTGCTTAAATGGTAATATTTGTAGTGAGATAGAATGGTATTTTTTGAGGCAAGGACTAACACTGGCAATTATTTTAAGTTTTGTGTGTATTTTGTGTGTATTTCCACAATCATTTCTTCACAAGCATTTTTTCAAATGTTGATTTAGTTAAGGGAGAAAAAAAAAAAAGCCCGAACTCCTAGAAATTAACTATCAGACCCTGGAAAACTTCCTGTCTTTGAACTCTCTTACATTCACTTCCTCATCAGAAAAATGAAGATAATGTTGATCTTGTAGAGTTGTGGAAAGAGCCACAGTACTGCAGGGGAAACACTTGGCACAGTGTCTGAGGCTTGGAGGCACTTAATACATAGACAATTTTACTAGTATTGTTATTTTATTGGTTTTGTGACAGTGTAGTCCACTTTATGCTTTGAATCTAGCCCTGGCTGCTCTGCCACTGCAACTTATTTTTAAAAGGACATGTTCCTTTTCCTTTCTCTTTCCCTTTTCCTCCCTAACCTCAGGGGAAACCAGATTGCCTTTCTTCCCGATCCCAGGCAGAGTTATCTGCCCCTGAGTATACATACACTCACCACAGCAACAAAGTAATTCAGACTCTGGAGATGGCACCAGAAGATTTCAGAAATGACCAACTCCTAAACTAAAAAGTGAATTACAATTCCAGATAGAACACGAGGAATGTGGCCTTTGAATTACCTCTTTAAGAAAAAAACCTTGTTACCCTGATGGACAGAATCACAGTCTCTGGAGTAGGAGTCCCCTGTGCTTCTCCTTTGCTAGCAAAGCAATAACACTTCTTTTTCCTTTTTCTCAAAACCATTTTTGGACTGGCATCAGGGACAAGGACTGAGCTTTTGGTAATAGTATTGTGCCAACTACTAAGATAGACCCAGAAAACCAAAGATGGATAAAATATGACCCTTTCTCACAACGCGCGCCCCCCCAACTCCTAAATATTACTGATATTGATGCACAGAGTAAAAAAGTAAACTAGTATTGCTCTCCTGGCTTACCTCTACTGAGCCTTAGACCCATTCTCCTAATGAAAACTTCAAGTTTTCTGTTTTCCATTCTTCTGTGGTTTAGTTCATAATTCAAAGTTCCATAATCATCTTGAATTGCTGTTGCATGATCTCATCAGCCTCAGGACATTCAATTGACTCGTGTGTGATAGATGAGGGTGTAGCTTAGATGTCACTAAACACCCCCACCTTTAGTCTTCCTCATGAGGCATAATTATATTAAGTTTTTAAAAAAATTCCTTCACTGCACTATTTTTAGCTTTAAATAATATGCTTAAACCTCTATTTCTTGTTCTGTCAGCTATCTCAGTATTTCACGCTGCACTCTGAAAGATAAGGTTAACACTCTTTCTCTTTCATCTGTTACCTTCTGTAAAGACATAGCCCAATTCTCTAACATGCAATTTGATGAATATAAAAACTTGCAAACTTTACCAAATTTAGGATTTTAGCATCTCATATTGATGTGATTGCTTTGGGTTCTGGCTCAGCAATTTCATTTTTATGGGGAATGTGAACCAACTCACTGAGACAACCTAGAGCTACTTTCATCAGGAACACCTTAGGGTTCATTTTATCAACAATAAAATTTGCATTTAGCTCTGCATTTTAATAAAGGTTTCTCTGCTTCTTTCTGTTGACTTAAAAAGTTATAATCCACAAAAAGGCATTTGTATCATCATAATAATCAATTAATGATTGTCCACTCTAGGGAGAGACAACATGCTAGGACTCCACGTTCCTCTCCACAGGTCTGATGTCAGGGCCTGAGAGCCACTGGAAAGACAGGAAGTGCAATAACTTGAGGTCTTTTCTTTCAATCTATCCGTTGCTTAATGTCAGGATACATTTTACTTTGCTTTGTGTTTGCATGATCACTTCCTCCTTTAGTCTTCCTGACACTTCTTATCCTTTACCTTTATTTCTCCCTCTTCTCTTCTTTTGCTTTCTGACCACAGAAGAAGGTACCTATCCCACAGCCTCCAGTTTACTAGCCTTTCAAACATATTGGTGATGGCAGAGTCCCTGTCTCTCCCCTGGTCTAAGTTCTCCTATCTGGGATTGGACTTGTTTCTCTCCTGTGTAGTTGCTATCCTGGGGTTTTTCTTAGGTTGAATCCACTGTCTCTTGGATCCTGTGTCTTACTCTTTCTGGGTTGTTTTCATTTATTTTTGAGTATATCCCTAAGTAACATGTTAAGAAAGCTAGAAGTAACTTAGGAGGTATTGTTTGTCCAAATGTCTTTATTTAGACAAACCACATTGGACTAGTAGCTTGGCTGGGTATACAGCTCTGTTTACAAAACTCATCTCCTTATCAGTTTCTATTTACATCTAGTACAGCTTATAAGAAGTCAGATGTCAATCTGTGTCTTGTCTTTGATAGGTTGTTACTCTGTCCCCAATTAACACTACAAAAACTTTTTATATTTCCTAATTTCTTATATCATGTATCTAAGTTGTAGATATTTCAAAATTTTATTTGCTGGGCAAAAATCATTCTCTGATGATATACACCATTCATTTTGGATATTTTTCTACTATTTTTAGTAAGTCCTTTCCCTCCATTTCCTTCACTTTCCTACATTACGTATAAATTGGGTAATCAGCCGTCTGAGTCGATACATGCTCTATTCCTGTATCTCCCCTTTCTTGTCATATTTCTTAGTTGTGTTCTGGCAGCCTATTATGAAAAGTTCACTATTAAACTGAATTTCAATATGCTTTTTAAAATTTCAAACTTTCTTAATTTTTGACTATTTCTAAAGGATAGCATGGCCTTTAAATGTATAAAACATATTTTCATATCTCTGTAGATACTAGGTTTTAGTCTCTTTATTATTAGCTTTTTTGCTTGCTTATGATTTAAGATGCTTTCTGTTTCCTGATTATCCTCAAATCAAGGTGTCTTTTATTTTTATGTTATTTTTCCTTTTTTTTTTTTTTAATTTGATGCTATTGGTTTTCTTATGGGTATTCCTGTCGATTCTTCAAGCTTTCTCATCTGCTTGAGTTCATGGGTCTACTTTCATTCTGAGCAAGGAAATACTCCAATTATTATTCTTTCACAACTATCCTATCTCATGAGGCGATTAGAAGGTGTACAGGAGACCTGAATGGTTTGAAAACACCTGCAAGTTTGCTCTTAATGTTATTCTTAACACCACTGTATAAAACTGAGTGGGTTCAGGTTAGACAGAGGAAACACCAGACTGAATTGCTGAAAGATGTTTCAAAATATGGTTTTATATTTTCAATTGCTTTCAGGACCTTTAACTTAGCTAAGAAAACGTTGGAGGAAAAGCCTTTGGAGATGAACCAGACAGGAATAAATTCTACTTAAATGGTGCCTCTTACATGATCAAATACTTTCCTGTATTTCATGTGGGAAAAAGTGACTTTCACAGCCTTACAACATTTGCATTCATTACTTAATTGGCATACCTCTTTAATATGAAGATAGAAACTAAACTCTAGTCCAAAACCCTAACAAAATTAGATTTAGTGGGGGAAAAAAGTGGTCATGAACCTTGTATTCCCAGTGAGAAAGCATGAGAGAGTTCATTTTTACACTAGAACATATATGATAGAGATGATTTAAAATTCAGTGGAAGCATTTCAAATAACAATAATAACCCTCCTATTAGATTATTGCCAAATTCAAAAGGGAAATAATATTATATAAATCTGTTTTATGTTAAAACCAGTGGAAAGATGCACTGAATCAGATTTCATTTTGGAATTGCTTTACCAGTTTCAACATTTCATATAATTTCTTCAGGGGGAAAAAATATACCAACACCAACAACGATTTGGTCCCGGAACACCTGCAAGCTTCTGGAACATGCCTCATGCCTGACTCTAAGTTGATTATAAGCTCAGATGTTCTCACAGATTGTGACATATCTTCGTGTTATGAGCAAACAGTGTGTGTGTGTTTAGAGTCAACTGGAAAGGGAAATGCCTGAGCTTCTGCACTTGACCCAGAAGGTTCTGGAGGGTGGACCCACAGGGACTCAGTCCAGTGCTTCCTAGGATTTGAACAAACTTTCTCTGTGTTGGTGTTAGAGACAAAGGCTCTCAGAAAGGTTGTCTCTGCTGAAGGATTCATCTTCACCTCCCGCAGAGGTCTCCAGTGACCAAGTTAAGCCACCTTCCAGAGTTGCACAGCTGGGGCTAGCACTGTGGGAGTCACATGTCTACCTGCCCCTCTACATGTGAAACCACAGTGAATTTGGGTATGGTTGTAGTGTCTAGCACCTGAGAGAAGGGTGGTGCTAATGGGCGATGGAGCCCTGGAAAGTTCTGAATGACATTTAGAGAATAATCCTCTTTTCATTTTTCCCGGTTCCAGACCATATCTGGACTCTGGATCCTTTGTCAGGGCTGCAGAATTGTACTTCTCCCAGGCAATGCCCTTGCTTGGTGAATGATTAGCTAAGGCCTACTGATGTTTTCCTGAACCATGTCACTTCAATCATTAACATGGCCCTTTATCTTCTCTTTGCCATCCCATCTTCTCTCCTTTGAAGCCAGTTGTGAAAGAGATAAAGTCCCAGGAAGGACATCCCCACCCTAGGTCTTCCTCAGAATGTGCCCTCAGTGTTGATCTTTGGAGAGAGACCCCCCCCCCCCAATCCCACTCCCAGCAACCACCACCTCTGGGGGCTGGGCCTGGGCCCACATGCTTCCTGCCACTCTGTCCACCCTGACCTCACCAGCCTGTTCCCTAGACCTCACCTACACTGGGTTCCTCCCCTGCCCAGACTCTCCACAGCTTCCCACTGACTCCAGAACAAAGACTGCACTGCTTGCTGTGGTTACCCCAGGACCAGCAGGACACCTCATTTGCCTTTCCAGATGTAGCTTCCAAATAAAAAGCTTCCTGGCTCCCTCCACACAGTTTTACTCTTCTGGGGCTTTGCTGTTGTGGCTCTCTCAGCATGCCCTGGCTTGCTGGTCTCTGCGTATCTAAATGCTGCTTATTTTCAAGCCTGGATCAAAATCCAGCACCTCCTCCCAGTCTTCCCTGGTCTCACAGTTGCAGCATCCCTAACACTAAGGCTCATGGAGTCCTGAGCAGGAGCTACGCACTCTGAATGCTTTCGAAAGGTGGCTTCATTTGGTCCTCATAACCTGTGAGGCAGGGTCTGGTCTCAGGTGATGAAGCTGGGCTTAGAAAGGTTAATTGGCCTAAAGGTCTCAACCTGCAACTTTGAAAGTGGGGTGGGAACTCAGGTTCAGAGGTCAGAGCCCTGGCTGTTCACCATCTGGGGTGCTCCACAGCCCTTTGTTATTTATGGAATTGTTTGTCTCTCTACTATAAAAGGTTCCAGTGTCCTAGTGAGGGAAGAACTCACTTTTGTTTTTCCACCTGATTCTAGTACTGACCAAGTCCTGAATGAAAGTTCAAGGAAAGGGCAAAGTTCTTCTGTATGGAGGGCAGTAGCACCTGAGGTGGGGGCTCCTCTGCACAATGGGATTTGTTCCCTCTGTCTCTTCCTATGTTCTGAAGACTTCCTGTCCCCCTTCGCTCCATCACCACCCCCTACGGCTTGTAGGGGGTCAAGACAGGAAATCTGGGGGACGCCACAGCCCTCTGCTTCTGCCCAGGCTGCTTTGCTCTCCTTTCTACTTCCCTGACTCTTTCCTTGTCTCAACGTCCCCTTCAGTGTCACTGTGACTTTACTGACTGGAAGTAAAGCCCACCTTTGGTGCCTCAGTTTAGTACAGCCATTTCCTCCATGTCTACTTTTCTGATACTTTAGTACCTGCAGTACTTACTGTGTCCAGACTCCAAATTATGGGCTTCCAGGTCATTGATCCATCTCTCCATTAACACATATTTATCAAGGTCTTATTATGTATGGGTCCCTGAGGGGGCTGCAATGAATAAAGAATCATTTCCCTGCCTGCATGGGCCCTTCCAGTGGAGGGTAAAGTATTATAATTGGTTTGTGGTGCCATCTTGTTGCTTCACCTAGACTTAACTCTCTGTTGACAAGCACCTTATTTTCTGGCTCTTTTGTGGCCTCCACACAGCTCGCTTAATTCAGTGTCAGGCACAACACAGAACTAGCATCCATGGATAATGGATGGTGAGTTACAAAACATTTGCAGTTTAAGGAGCATTTTTCACATATACAGTCATGTTCTGTAATTGAATCCTGTTTCCATGGGGTAGGCAGGATGAGAGTGAAGCACGTTGGTTCTGAGTAGTTTAATGAACTTACGTTTCTTAAAAATCCTTATGCAGTTAATACTGTTCAGCATCTGATAAGTGAAGATGGGGGAAACTGCCTTTCTAGTTTTTCTGTCCAGAGCAGGGGATTTATAGGACATTAGAAATGACAGTTTTTATTAAACAGGCATGTGTTTAAAAAGAATAATATGGAAGGGCTTCTACTGAAATGAATCCCTGTCTCCACTCCTGCTCTCTTGTGAGGGTTAATTTTATGGGTAAATTTTATAGGGCCAAAGGATGTCCAGATATTTGGTTAAGTGTTCCTGGATGTATCTGTGAGGATGTTTCTGGATAAAGTTAGCATTTGAGTTGGTGGGTTAGAATCAAGATCCTCCTCCCCAACATGGGTGGGCTGCGCTCAGGTCATCAAGGGCCTGGCTAGAACACGACAGTGGAGGAGGAGGAGATGCATTCTCCCTGCTTGAGCTGGGGCATCAGGCTTCTCCCACTCTTAGATACTGGTGCTTCTGATCCTCAGGCCTTCAGATTTGGACTGGAACTCACACCATGGGTTCTCCCTGTTGCCAGACATATAGACTCAGACTGGAATTCTACTACCAGCTTTCTGAGGCTCAGGTTTAGAGATGGAAGACTGTAAGATTTCTTAGCATCCAATTTCTTATAATATATCAATCCTATTGTTTGTGTTTCTCTGGAGAACCCTGCCCAACATACCTCTGTTCTACTTCCCAGAAGCTAGCAATTTTAGTTTCCTAATTGTATTTCTTTGAGAGAAATGAAAATAATTATGGGCAGAAGGCAGGCTGTAGTAGATAAAAAAATATGGTCACAAATTCCTCCTATTATAGTCATTTTATTATAATTCCATATTATAATTCCTCCCTTTTGCAATGTGACTTTGCTGCTTATACCATCAAGAAGCAGAATCTATTTCACCCCTCCTTGAATCTGGGATGAACTTGTGACCTCCTCTGTCTAGTAGCATAAAGCGGAAGGCACATTTTACATGACAGAGACTAGGCCTTAAGGAACCTTGCAGCCTCTGCTCTTGGAATACTGTCCTGAGACTGTCATTCAAGGAGGATGGTCTAATCTACAGCAGAAAGAGGCCTTGTGGAGGGGAACTGAAGTGCCCCAGCCATCTGCCAGGACTGATGGCCAGATGTACAAGTTAGGCCATCTGGGTCCAGCCAATGGGGAGCCCATGTAAAATCAACAGTCAAGAAGGAATTGCCCAGCCAGTCCACAGAATCATGAGACACTGAGCTGAGACTGAGGAGACAACGTTTCTTTATCTAGTTTAGGCATTGTGCATTATTTTCCTTATATAGCAAATGAAGATTTAGTTCATTGCTTCACCCTTTTCTGCCACACGTCCACATTCTGTAATGTATCACTAGTCTTGGTTTCTCCCTTTATCATCTTTGCAACCTCAAAATAGTTAACCTCTACATTTCTTGTTCCATAAACAGTATCTACTGACTCTTTACTACAAGATAAAAATATCGCTCCCTGCCTTCTTCCTTTCATCCCCTTTACCTCCCAGTTTCTTTAGATTCTATAGTTCTTTCATTTTTAACAAAAATTCATTTCAGGTAGAAGTATACACAAAAAAGTGCAAACATCATTTATGCCTCTGTTCATGAAGAGGATTAGATTGTGGGACTCCTGAGAGCCTCAATTTGGTTACTTTCACCAGAGAATCTTTGCATTTGTTTTCTCTGGAAACTAGGGTGCTACCAACAATACTTCAGTCCCCTTTGAGAGTCCTACTATAATTCCTGACTCAGACTTAGCTCACTGGCTTTGCCTTGGGCCCAAGAGTTGGTCTCCAGATTGTAGAGCTGCTATCCATATTTGGCTGTGAGGCAATCTTGCCTTTGCCTCATTCCAGTCTCTTCTGTTTTGTTCATAATGGGCAGATTTATATATATGAGGAAAATAAGCAAAGAGAGAGAATTACTTCAACTAGAAATTGTGTTAGTGTATCTATGATTTTTCACATTTTGACTATGCTTGAGTGAAGGATCACCCTGGGAGTCCACATAATGCACGCATGTGTGTGCACACACACAAACACACACACGCATACACACACACACACACATTCTCTGCCCCCAGCTTTCCTCTCCTTCTCTAGTTTATTCATATAACCTACAAGACTGTACTGCACTCTTCTCCCAAGGTTGTGTGCTATTTTTAATGTAAACTTTTAAGACAGCATTCTGAATATGAGTAAGCTTTCTGGCTATGAATCCAAGTAGGGAAAACAGAGAGGAAGGCTTTGAAGTTTTGTGGGAAGCTTAGCATTGTTATTTTAAAAGAAAGGAGTCAATGTGTGACTTTCAAGGAACAAAAGAGTCCGTGTTGCATTCCACCAGGGACACTACCCTTAAAATACAGGAAAGGAGAGGTGGCCACATCCCAGTTATCATGGTGCTCGTTGGGATAGGGATGTTTGTAAGGGATTTGAGCTAGTGCCACTTAGTGCTCAAAGCTGTAGGACGGCACCCTGTGTGAGCTGCCTTTGGAACCACATCTGTAGCTTCTATATGAAAGGAGGGAGCTGGGGGACAACAAAGGTAGAGTTTCTATTTTTAGTCAGAGCAAAAGAAAGATAAACAATGAGTCACAACCTTCCACCTCTGGTGTCAGAAGTCCAGCCTATGAATGATGCCCTTCCTTCTTCCTCCCTCCACTACTCAGGAGCTACATTTTACCACCGCAAGCAAATCTATGTATGTTATTACTATAGTATTTATTTATAGGACATGGCAACAGCATTTATGTTTGCATTCATTGACCTTCATTGTTATAGTCATCCCTTGGTGTTCTAGGGGAATTGGTTCCAGACCTCTGAGGATACCAAAATCCTTAAAGGTTCAAGTCCCTTATATATAAAGACATAGTATTTGCATATAATCTACACAATTCTCCTGTATACTTTAAATCATCTGTAAGTTACTTATAATACCTAGTACAATGTAAATACTGTGCTAATAATTGCTATACTGTACTGCTTTGGGAATAATGACAAAAAGTCTGTATTTTTTCAGTGAAGTGCAAAGTTTTAAAAAAAATATTTTCAATCCACAGTTGATTGAACTCACAGATATGGAGGGCCCATTGTTTAGTGCATCAAATTTTCCTGGGACCATACAAGTTTGAAGTGTTCTCCCCAAGCCTTGCTTTCCTGGATGTCCTGCTTCTTTTGATTATGGAAAAGCCCATAGCCTGGTGGTTGTAGAAACACATTTATTGCACGAAAGGTGAAATTACTTTACACTGATCACCACAGTCCTTTGGATTTGTCTCACTTCTTTTTGTCTCCTCCTTCCTCTCCCCCTTTCCTTTCCTCCTTCATTTCTCTCTCTCTGATTTTTGCTTTTTATAGATTTCCTTCTCTTTCTGATCTCAGCCAGGCATTTGCAGTCATGTTCATTGTAATTTATGCAGGATTTAGTTTTTAGCAGCAGGACCCTTCAGAATATCCAACCCACTTTACTCCCAGAAGTGAAACCCTCTACCCACTTTTCATCTTGCAAGGATTTATTGAAATCTCTCATCCATCAACAGCCTCTTCTGGTTCTCTTCATTGTTGTTGACTTTGTCCTTTTTCATTCCTTTAGTTTCATTTTAATGTCGTCTCTGGAGAGAGACGAAATAAATGTGTGTGTTCATACATTATTCTGCACCATAAACCGGAACAATTTTTTCAAACTTAAGATTTCATTATGCTAGGCTTTGTTCTTCAAAGGTTTTAATTGCTCACAAAAAGACAGATTAAATAGAAATGTTAATCTGAGCTCTAAGGTAAAAAATTTAAAGACTTCAAAATGATAAAAAATATTTAACAGTTTCAGAAAGTAATTTGCAAAGCTCTTATTCAAAACGACTTAGTTTTAAGTTAGACATAATATGTAGGAGGTCATTGTCTACATATTTATTGTAGAAAATATGTTTGAATAAATGATGTCATAAGGTAACACCTTGGAATGATCTTTCTGGTTTTTTTTTTTTTTTAACATTTATCACTCTTATCAGCCGGGGATACAGGTTATTCACATGATAATAAAGCTTTCTTAAAAATTAGTTAGAGGAGGGCGGTTCCGAGATGGTGGCCTAGACAGTCCACTCTGCGCTAGGCTCTCAAGGACCAGGGCTGGAAGTGGTGGAGGTGCCGTTTTCCAGCCAGCTTCCTGGCATCATTCTGCGGCTCAACATCCCACGCAGGAATTTCGCTCGTGTGTGTGAGTACAGGTTCACCGGGAGGCAGCGGTAGCCGGGAGGCGTGGCTTCGGCGCCGGCCGGAGAAACGCGGTTGCAGCCAGGGCCTCAGCTATCCGAGACTGAGACTGGAAGTAGCGGGGTGCCATCTTTCAACCAGTTTTTTGGCAGCATTCTGCGCCTTGCCGCCCCACGCAAGAGTCTCACTTGCGTGTGTGAGTGCAGGGCCACCGGGAGACAGCAGTAGCCAGGAGGAGTGACTTCGGCGCCGACTGGTGGAGTGCAGTTGTGGTGCGGGATCCGGCCCAGGGCTTCAGCCCAGAGTTTGCCCCAGGCGTGCCAGGCCTGCTACCGCATAGGGTGCCTGGCCCCAGTGCCCACCCAACCGCGAGAGACCGCTAGCAGTTGCTTCTGTGGACTGACTGTCTCCTGAGCGGAACCCCAGCTATTGTTCTTTGTGGACCACCTTCTAACACAGCGGAACTTCCTACACACCAGGGGACACAGGTGAACACCTGGGAGCAAACCTTGGCCACGGTGGACAGCGACTCCACCAGCGGCCCAGAGTTTCACCTTGGCCTGGGACCAGTACCAAGGATACCAGCCGGGAAAGTCCAACAAACAACGGACAACGCCACCTACTGGAGGAGAAGTAACGAAACCCTGCAGGGAAACTATAACCATACAGGAGTTAAAACTGTAACACCTTGGAGCAGCAGAGCTAGAAGGAAAGACACACAAACATCATGAGAAAACAAGGGAAGAAAGTGACTCAAACAAACCAAGATACTACACTCCCAGAATCCATGGGCTGTACAGCAGGAGGAATGACAGAACAGGAATTCAGGACGTACATAATAAAAATGGTCGATGAATTAAAGAATGATATAAGAGAGCAAACCCAGTCAGCAATAGATCACTTTGATAAAGAGATTCGTAGGCAAATACAGGAAGTAAAAGATCACTTCAATAAAGAGATACAAGGCAAATACTGGAAGTAAAAAATCACTTCAATAAGGAGATAGAGATTCTGAAAAGGTACCAAACAGAAATCCTTGAAATGAAAGAAACAATAAACCAAATCAAAAACTCAATAGAAAGCATCACCAGCAGATTAGACCACTTGGAAGACAGAACCTCAGATACTGAAGACAAAATATTTAACCTGGAGAATAGAGTTG
>PVHX01018074.1:0-38113 GCA_004024805.1 Geosciurus inauris
ATCAGGAAACTGAGCATTAATCATGATTACTTGACCAGAGCTCTACAGAAATTCATTGGGCCAAAAATTAAACTCAGTTCATTTAGCTCCATAATTAATATGATCTAATATTAAATAATAAATATATTATTTAGTTATTTAATAAATATGTTAATTATTAATATCTAATTCTAAGTAATAAATATGATTCTTAAGAAATAATACATTGCCTGAATTAATCATTTTTTTCTATTTTTAATAAGACATTTCCTCTGATTTTTAGTAGATTTATTGGGGTATAATTCACAAACCATACAAATCAACTATCATAAATATAATTTAGTGCATTTTGTATCCATAACCACAGTGAGATACAACTACAATTGTATTGACCATAAACTTGAAAGTCATTTCTGGAGTCTTGCTTCTATTCCAATTATCTGTATCACTGTTTTCAGGACAATACTGTATTCTTTTTTTTTTTTAATATTTTTTTAGTTGTAGATGGACACAATGTCTTTATTTTATTGCTTTGTATGTGGTGCTAAGGATTGAACTCAGGGCCTCATGCATGCGAGGCAAGCGCTCTACCACTGAGCTACAACCCCAGCCCAATACTGTATTCTTTATAGTAAATTCTTAAGCAGACATTGAAAACAATTTCACTGCTCTTTTCCAAAATTTTTTTCAGTTATTTCCATCCTTTGCATTCATAGAAATGTTAATATTTCTCTTAAAAACAAAAGCCTGCTGGCATTTTTCTTGAAATTGTATTGAGCCTATACATCAATTTGGAGGAGAATTGTCATCTTAATAATGTTGTCTTCCAGTCCACATATATGGACATCCTCTCCAATTAGTATGTTCTTTAATATCTCTGAGCAAAGTAATTTTTGAGCAAAGAAAATTTGTAATTTTCTGTGTGCAAAGCTTTACATTTCTTCTGTTCATTTTATTCATGTTTTATTCTTTTTATACTACTGTGAACAGAATTTTCACTTAACTTCAATTTTTGATTATTCATTGTTAATACATAAAAATAAAACAAATTTTGTATATTGATTTTACATCATATAATCCTACTAAATTTATATTCTACTACAGGTCATTTTTTCTTCATAGATTCCTTAGGCTATTTTACATGCTGCTCATGTCATCTATGAATAAAGATTGCTTTACTTTTTCCTTTCTGAGTTTTTAACTTTTATCCCTCCTTGCCCCTCTCACCTTAATATGTTGTCGTTAACCTCCAGAATAATGTTGAATAGAAGCAGAAAAATAACTGACATCCTTACTTGTTCTCACCCAAGGAAAAAAGCAATCAATCAGTATTTATTATTAAATATAGATAAAACATTTTGTAAATGTTCTCTTTTTTTCTGGTAGATTTTCCCTTTTTTCTTATTTATTTATTTATTTATTGTGGTTGCTGTTTCCGGTTGAAGAAGTCCATCTCTGCCTACTTGAAAATTTTCATCTGGAATGGATGTTAAATTTGCCAAAATTTTTCTGTACTTACTCAGATGATCATACAATTTTATTTTTTCTAATATAGCTTATTACATTAATTGAATATGGAAAAATAAATGAACCTTGTATGCCTGGTGGAAATTCCACTTGATCGAGCTGTAAGATTTATTTTTTATGTGTGTGAGTTTTAACATTTGTCAAAATATTTTCTATTTGTGTTCAGAATGCTGTTGGCCACAGATTTATTCTCTTATGATATCTTTGTTTGCTATTGGTATCAGGATAATATCAGCATCTTAAAATGAGTTGTGGAGTCTTCTCTGTCCCTCTATTTTTTCCAAGAGTTAATGCAAAAGTGATGAATTGATAGAATTCATCAGTGAAACAATCTGTTTCTAGACTTCTCTGAGAGATTTTTCATTATCGGCTCAATTTTGAGTAAGTCAATTTCAGATTTTCTCTTTCTTCATGAGTCATTTCTGGCACTGTGTATCTTCCTTGAAGTTTGTCTGTTTCATCTAAATTATGTAATTTATTCTCAAAACAATAATAATTACATATTTTGCACTTTATATAATTACACATAGTTATATTATATTTCATATGATTTATAGTTGCTATACTTATGTCAAATTACAGGACTTTTAATTTCTGTAGGGTCAGAAGAGATAGTCCTTTCAGTTTTGATTATAATGATATCCTCTTTCTTTTTCCTTGGTCAATCTTCTTAAAGTTTAACTTTCTCTATGTTTCCAAAGAACCAGCTTTGGTTTTATTAATTTTCTTATCAGTTTTCTATTTTCTATTTCACTGATTTTCCCGCTGATCCTTATTATTTTTCTTTCTGATGCTTGTTTTAAGTTTAATTTGTTCTTCTTTTTTTAGTCTAAGATGAAAGCTTCGTGTATTAATTTGAGACCCTTCTCCTTTGTAAATATATGTTTATAGCTATAACTCAACCTCTAACCACTATGTTCACTGGTTCCTATAAACTTTAGTATGTTGTATTTTTATTTTCATTCATTTAAAAATGTTTTCTGATTTCCTGGGGTTTTTTGTGGGTGGAGGGAGTACCAGGGGTTGAACTCAGGGGCACTCAACCACTGAACCACATCCCCAGCCCTATTTTTTATTTTATTTAGAGACAGGGTCTCACTGACTTGCTTAGTACCTCACTTTTGCTGAGGCTGGCTTTGAACTCATGATCCTCCTGCCCCAGCTTTCCAGGCCGCTGGGATTACAGAGGTGTGCCATTGTGCCTGGCTCTAATTTCCTTTTTAGTGTCTTTTTTCCCCATGGATTATTTAAGTATGTTGTTTAATTTCTGCGTATTTGAATATCCTCAATTTTTTTCTGTTGTTGATTTCAAATTAATTACAGTCATCAAAAAACATACTTTGAATTGTTTCAATTTTATTAAATTTAGTGCCTTCATTTCCAACTGTGGATTTGAACTATCCCTTGGTGTCATTTCTTTTCAGACTTGTATAGTGAAAATCTTCTAGTAAAAAACATCATACTATCTCTCATGGAATGTCTTTATTTTATCTTCATTTTTTTAAAGATAATTTTTTTCTAATTATTGACTGATTGGTAGAGAATTCTTCAGCATTTAGAATATATCATTCTACTGTCACCTGGTCTCACAGTTTCTGATGGGAAGTCGGCCATTGATTGTGTGTTTTTTCCCTGGGTATTAAGTCATTTTTGTCTTCCTGTTTCAGGATTTTCACTTCATCTTTGGATTTCAATTGTGTGACAATGTTGTTTCTCTATGAGGCTTTCTTGGTGTTTCTTATACTTTTGGATATTTAAGCTTCTTGAGTCTATTGGTAGGTTTTCATCAAAATCGGAAAGCTTTCAGTCATAATTTCTTCAATTTTTCCTGCTGCTTTTATTCTTTTCCTTCTGGAATTCACATAGATATATACAATTGATATTATCTCACAGGTTTGTAGAGCTATTCTTGTTTCTCTTTGATCTTTTTTATTCTCTGTCCTTCAGTTGGAAAGTTTTCTATTGGTATCTATTTAGAATCACTGATTCTTCCTTTGTCCAGCTCACAATTCCTATTAAGTCCATGTAATAAATTTCTTATCTCTGTTATTTTACCTTTTTACACAAAAATTTCCATCTGTAAACATGGTTTTATTCTTTGAACATATTTATAAGGACTACTTTAAAGCAGCCTAAAACAGCTAAAGCTGTTTTACTTGGGTATTTCAAGTCAAGGGAAACTTCAGATTTTAACAGACACCCCCAAGTCTTGACAAGGTGGGGCTAGCTGGGGGGGCTGGATAAATAGGAGGAACCCCAGGCTCAGGGTTTCAGGGTTTCAGAGTTTCAGTCCACGGTTCGTTGGCATCATTGCTTTGGGAGGCAGAACGTCATGGTCAAAAGATGTGGCAAAGGAAAGCTGCTCAACTTATGATAGCAAGGAAACGGAGAGAGAGCTAGGAAGGGACCAAGGGCAAGATATAGTCCCAAGGGCATGTCTCCAGTGACCTACTTCCTCCAACCATGCCCCACCTACCTACAGTTTATATCACCTCCAATAGTCCATTCAGTGAACAATGGATTAATCTACTGATGAGGTCATAGCCCTCATGATCCAATCACTGTCCAATAACCCTACCTCCGGACATTGCTGAATTGAGGACCAAGCCTTCAATACATGGGATTTGGGGGAATATTCCAGATCCAAACCATAACAGTAATACTGATAAAAATAATAATACCAATTATCACTACCATTTTTTAATCTCTTATACACTGTTGGTATGATATAGTATTATCTCATTTATTTTATTGATCATCTTTTGAGAGAGAGAATTTCATTCTACTTTACAGATAAGGACATTGAGCTATATAAAGATTAAGTACCTTCCCCAAAATTACACTGCTAGCAAATGACAGAGTCAGAATCTGTCTGCAGTGCATTTTATTCTTAATTCATTCAAATTAATGCTAAAAGTATTGCAGGACAAGGTAGTTTCTTTATTCCAACAAGTGCTAAAAAAGCGGAGTGCTTAGTCTCACCATTTAAACTCTAAAACTATTATGTCATTATTTTAATTAAAAAATAAAATGTTTGTTTTAATGGCATTTCTAAAGATGAAAATCATCATCTGGTCAGGAAAATGTCCAAACTCAGGGCTCTGCTCCTTAAAAATATTTAATTCATTTAATTGAATCACGTTCAAGATGCAGTCATTGCATTCAGGAACTGTTGACCATGTGTCTCTTTGAGCTTTGGACATACAAATTCATCTATACATATGAAAATTTAAACTTTGGAATTCCAAATGAGCTGGGCTAGAGTAATATTTATTTTTGCATTTGATAATGTGTAGTTAAGTTAGCAACACAAACTTGATTTGTTTCCTTAGGGTCATTGTGAATAAATCCATTGGGTTGGGCAATATCCTGTATCAAAACAAATTATCTCAGGCTAGCCCAGGAAGGAAGAAGGGTGGGCTTATTCTTTATTCTCTGAAATGTGTTCATAGCCCCCCATCTTTTTTGCACATTCAAAGGAAATGCAGTGTATCTGGAGGGCCAAAATGAATTCAGAAAGAATGGTCCTTCCAAGGGCAACCAGAGAGAACTCATGGGAGGAAGGCCAAGGGAAAGGCCAAGTTTATACGTATCTATGAAAACAGGAACAGAAATGCAAACCATGGCCAAATTAAAATCACTGCTGAATTCTTTACTTTGGAACTGCTGGATTTATTTTAATCACAAACATTGGATTGATTTGCATGATACATTAAGTCATTTTACTTCATCTTGACCTTGGGCTATCCAATCAGAAATGACTGGTAAGGATGACCTTAAAGGCAGACAATGTTTGATTTCACTTTCGTCTATCATAATTCTAATCATTTATGTCATTTAAATCTTGATGAGTTTTTCATCTGACTCTGGCTTCATTTTCTTATAATCTTGCCAAGTTTCAAGTTTATATCTTCAGCCAATTTTAGCATGTATGCACACCAAAATTTCCAAACATGCTCATTTCAGTGGAAAAATGCATATGTGTTTATATATCAGAGAAAAATTCAGTTGAGTTCATTTTTACCTCAATTTTATGAAAACATATATACTGAATATGCAATCATATATGTGAATTTCCCTTCAAGTGCATTTACTCTTTTAGAAAAAATGACAAAAGATCAGAATAATACATACTATATTTTTTGCAAATAATATTTATCACAACCAACTAAATAATATGTGAACTTTGATTGAATCCAAAAAATAAGCAGTTATAAAATACTTTATTGAAAATTTGAATGTGGATTATATATAACAGAATTACATCCCATTTATGTTAAACTTCCTGAGTTTTATAACTTAACTGTGGTTATATGAAAGAATGCCCTAGTTCTTAGGAGACACATGCTGAATTATTTAAGGTTAAATGTCACAATGACTGCAGTTAACTCACAAATGATTCAGAAGGAAAAAAATGTGCATGTTGCAAACTACAGTCAGTGTACAGGAAAGTACTTTGTAGTCTCACAGCTTTTCTATAGGTTTGAAGATTTTCAAAATAAAAATGTTGAAAGAAAAAATAAGTAATTTAACCAGTTGTAAATGAACAAGGCTAGGTTTATTTCTTTAAGATTTTACTTCTATAAATTGCCATGAATCATTTTTGTGAAACATAGAAGAATATAGATATATAAAATTAGATCAGAAAGCAAGATTTAGGTCAAACGTTATTCCTATGAACTTTACCTGATTCACCTGTGGCATATCACAACTTATATTAGTCTTTTAAACAACAATCAACTATCCTAGGGGTTTCTAAAGGTAGACAATCATAAAAGTTCATGCTACTCTTACTGATAAGGAATCTAAGAACCATAGAAGATAATTATTCATTATAATTTAATAATATGCATAATTGAAGTCTTTTTCTTTGTTTTTAAGAAGGTTTGCAAAATATCCTACAATGTTTGTGATGCTTAATGTCAGAATTGTTACTTATGCTCCAACATTTGTCCTTGCTGTTCTTGGAAATTTTTTGCACACCCACTAACTCTTTTTGGTACTGGAGATTGAATCCAGGGAACTTAACCACTGAACCACATCCCCAGCCCTTTTTAAAATTTTATTTAGAGACAGGGTCTCGCTATGTTGCTTAGGGCCTCTCTAAATTACAGAGGCTGGCTTTGAACTTGGAACATGGCTCCGTTTTTAAAGTAGCTTTAAATGGGCCTTTTTCTTGGACGTGTTCCTGATGTTACCTTTCTCTATAGGTCAGTTACCTGGTTTGATAGAATGTGACTGTGTTTAGGAATCACACTCCTAAATGACTTACTATTACCTTAGGCAATTGTTATAATCGATCTGAATTCTGAAATCTAGTGAGACTTCATTATTTGATATTTCATTATTCAATACAATTAGGACAAAATCAGTTTTTATCCTTATTGTAGGTTTATTTTTACCTTATTCCCCAAAACTTGTGAAGCCTTCACAAAACAACCACAACCAGAAAACCTACACAGTAAAAATCTGATGACTTCATTACTATTATCTTTTCAAAAATCCTAATAGAAATTCAAATTACAGGCTGGGGTTGTGGCTCAGAGGCAGGGCGCTTGCCTCGCACATGTGAAGCACTGGGTTCGATCCTCAGCACCACATTAAAAAAAAAAATAAACAAAATAAAGATATTGTCTCCATTTATAACTAAAAAATTTTTTAAAAAAAGAAATTCAAATTACACTTGTCTTCAAATGGCAATTTTGAAGAATCCAATTTTAGAGACTTCAGTAGGCATTTGGAAGACTCAGGTGGATTTTAAAACTACTGTCTACATCATGTTATGTGGACAGACTTACCAAGTCTTGTTCTTCTGCTTCCTTGAAGCCTATGATCTATGGCAATGTTTCTTTGACTTTAAAGCCCATACAGGTCACCATGAATATTGCTAAAAATGCATACTCTGGTTCAGTAGGTCTGGCTCATGAGATGTTGCATTTCTAACAACCTCCCAGGTGATGTTGCTAGTCTACCAACCACACTTTGAGTAGCAAGAGTTTCTGGCACATTACAATATCACAAATACACATACATTTAGAAACTCAGATGGAAGACAAATGAAATTAACATTAGTAACTAATATTAGTAAATAATATATTAGTAACTCATATATCAACAAGTAAGTTACGTGCGTAGAATACAATGATATAATTAATAATTGAGAGGAGAGTATGGGTATGGAATGTCTCTGTGTATATGAGTGATTACATAGAGAAAACCTGTTTGGAGCACTAGATGTGGATCCTTCCTTTCTCAGGTAAGAACATCTAGACAGGGGCTGGGGTTATGGCGCAGTGGTCGCGTGCTCGCCTAGCATGCATGAGGCACTGGGTTCGATCCTCAGCACCACATAAGAATAAAATAAAGATATTCTGTCCACCTACAACTAAAAAATAAATATTTAAAAAGAAAGATCCAGACAATTTTGTAGACTAATCCAGAATTGTCAATATGAAGCTATAGAGCTGGTACTTGTGCCTATGCCTCCAAAGACAATTTCAGAGTAAGTTTACCTAATCTGTTCCATGAATACAAAAATCAGCAGTATGACTATTTTGGAGAGAGAATAAAGAGGAACTATAAAGTTAGACCATGGACAGTAGTAAGATCCAGGCAAGTATGCTAATTTGAAACAATAAATAAAATGACACAATTACAAAGTAGTTCCAACTGATTTATTTTCTAATTGGAGATTTACTAGTGTAGCTTGTTAATGTAGAGAAATAAGGGAAAGAACTAATTGTTGAGACCTGAGTTCCAGCCTGAACTATACCATTGTTTTGCTGGTGGGAGCTTAGAAAAGTTACTTAAACTTCCTGAGGCAACTTGTACTTGTTTTTCATCCGTAAAATGGAGATAAAAAGTGCTGCCCTACTTACCACATGCTGCCCTTATGAGGCAATAGATGTAAAGCAGATATGCAAAATTAACAGTGCTCTACAATGTACCACTAATTTTACATTAGTATTAATGTTTATGAATTATGTCCTTTCTGTCTTCATGACATTGAGGAAAGGCAACTTAGCATCAACTTGTTTCTCACTCTTCTGAAGCTTTCCCAGCTAGTTTAGGTGATCATCTCAGCTCCAGCTCTTAGCCCATCAGATATAGTTAGAAAGAATGCAGAAAATACCAATGTTAGCTTCTTATGGTAAACACTCTGGGACATGTGCAGAGCAATTGAGTTAGAAGTGAAGCCATCAAGCTCACTGGAAACTTCTTTAGCTTCTCTTATTCCTGTTCCTTCTAGCTATTGTCCTTTTTAGTATCTGTTCTAATTCCCTCCTTGCATGCCTTCTAATTTTGTCCTTTTCCTCCTTTTCCTATCACTTCTCCCAATCTGATTCTATGGATATCAATGCTAATTCCACTTACTTATGCTTATATCAATAGCATATTTTTACTTCAATTTTTATTTTTATTGGGTCATTATGATTATACAAAATAATGAGATTCATTGTGATATATTCATATATGCACACAACATAATCTAGTCAATTTTATCATATAGCACCTTCCCTTTTCTTCCTCCTCTTCCCTTCCCTGATTCCTGTCCTCTAGTGTACTGGTCTTCACTCTATTTTCATGAGAAATTTTTTTCCTCTTTAGCTTCCACATGTGAGATAAAACATATGACCCTTGACTTTCTGGGTCTGGCTTATTTCACTTAACATGGTGCTCTCCAGTGCCATTTGTTTTACTGTAGATGACATCATTCTTCTTTATGACTAAGTAAAACTCCATTTTTGAAAATAAAAAAATCAGAGTCACAAGTTCTATAAAGCTGCCAGTTTCAGCTTTTGTGGCCAAAATTAAAGTATGTCAATATGGCTACTGAACAGCATTGCTGAAATCTTACGCTAAACTGAACATTTGTTGTTTGACTGCAATTCAATTCAATGATGAATTCACTGGGACTATTTTCTCCATTTTTTTAAAATATATTTTTAGTTGTGGATGAACACAATATCTTTATTTATTTATTTTTATGTGGTGCTGAGGATCGAACCCAGTGCCTCATGCCTGCAAGGCAAGCACTCTACCACTGAGCCACAATCCCAGCCCCTATTTTCTCCATTTTTAATATGTATTCAGAGCTGACTGTTTTCTGCCAACATTTTGAAGATTTTCAGACAGGCTTTCTCACATATTATGCTATGTTTTCTCAGCATCATTACAACCCTGATCTACTTATATATGCCAGTCTAATCACAACTGAAAATTGGTGGAGAGATACTATTCAAGGTCAAACTCTGGCCAAATAGTTACCTGACCTGAAGACTGATCATTCTAAAATTAATAATGGCATAACTATCAAAATGGTGTTTGTACCACTAACAGTTTACACCATGAAATTTGAGTTTGCTCTGTTTATGTTTATTTTTAAATTACACTGTTTTCAGATAGGCAATAAGGAATCTTGAAAATTCTACACAAAATCCAACATGTTCTTTTGCTGTCATGTTCTTTAAATGTCAACATCTCTATTCCTTTGCACAAACACTTTAATGTAGAGTAACCTACCTTTAAGAATATAATTTTGTTGCAATAAAAGAGCTATTTCTTACCTTCTAAAGATGCTTTTCTTCCATAATAATATCCTTGAACCTAATTATTTTACTGAAATGACATTCTTAGCCAATTATTTATATAGTAATGTCATGTAAGTCCACTCACTGCATTGGAAATAGACAACAACTATTGAATAAAATAATCCAATGCCCAGCTTACTAATGTTTTGATACACATCTACATTCACCAAAGGTCTTCATAAAACATCTCAGAATAAAAATGCACTCAGAACGAAAGATGTGTTCAAATGTGTTCGGAATCATTTGGATTTGTTTTTCAAAAATTCATGTTTCCAAAATTAATTTGCTCCCATCCTAAAAACTTTACAAATACTTGTTGCTCTTAAATATATAGATTTTAATAGGATGAGCTTCTTTCATTTCAGAGTGTAAGGCCCCATGTCCACTGGCAGACACCACCCACAAGGACACCTAAACCATGCACACATTGGCATCTGAGTGAGATTCAACAGTCCCCATCGTGACACATCGTGAGTGCAAGTGAAAGGAGAAACGCTCCGTTTGTGGGTTCCAGCATCTACTCCCATCTAAACACAGGCTGTTTCCCTTGCAAGAACCCGCAACAACCTTCCCACAACTGCCTCTTGCCATAAAACCGCCGCCACTTGCAGAATAGGGGGAGCAAAAATGGAAACAATCTGTTTTGCAAGCTTTTTCTCAGCAACTTTCTGCTTTCAGACCTCAAAGCCACTATCCAAGGATCACCTGCAGTGTCTGTCTATCCACACTCCAGCTGGGGCCTGGGGCAATGTGCAGTCTTTATTTGAACAACAACAACAAAAACGTGAAAACCCAGTCCTGTTCCTTAGTTGTGCAATGGCTTGGATGAATGTTTGAGAGCACAATTTTTAAATTACAGAAACACAGAGTCCATTATATTCAGCTCACTTTCCTGGAAAATGGCACATTACCTTTAGTTTTAAAAGTATCCAGGTTCAGAATAATTATGGTGCTCCTAGATTAGACTTTTCAAAGCATATGCCAGATGATTCTGCTCAGTAGAAGCAATCTTTCCATTTTACCTAGCTTTGTAACACTTTTAAAGATGAAGATAAAATAATTTGACACAGAAATTTATGAAGGGAGACATCTGAAAGTTGGATCACTCGTGCAGATAATCCAAAACAACGAATTTTCACAAAGTCACTTTTATTAAAACATTGTGTTACATTATTCCTGATTTGCCCTCCTGGTTATATTTTGCTTTTTTAAATTAAATTATTGGAACCTGAAAGTAGTTTTCTTAAATATAAAACAAATGTGTCTTGTTAAATATAAAATCAATCACTTTATTTTTTCCTCACTATGACCTTTACAGATGACTTGTCTATCTGATATGGATGGTTTCCAGATTTTGTCTCATCATATCAGTGTTGGTAGTAATTAAATGATATGTCATTCGTGGGGGGGGATTCATCTCATTCCTGAAGATTAAAAAAATGCATTGAAACTTTATCCTTGCCTAAGTCTTATGTATTAGATACTCAATGACTTGAAAGCATTTGATGTAGAAGACAAATATCAAGTAGAAGGGGTATATATTACTAATCCTCACATTGTAAACAAAATATGTGAAGACCAGAGAAATCTGGTACCAAACCCACATTTCACTCAGTAAGAAAGAAAAGGAATCAAGTATATGGTCATCCGACTCAGCACTCTCCCAGCAGAGTGACCCTCTCAGGTAACAGATCTCTCCACTCAGTTCCCAGAAATCTCTTTCCTTCTGGCCAGTTCTTTTCACCAGCCTCCCTCCCCCCCTGCCTCCAAGGTATTGTTCAGCTAAATATTGAGTTCTGGGTCCATCATGAGTTATGTCTCACTAAGAAATTCCTTTCTGTCTTGTGGTAGCAGTATAGAGGAGCTTGTGGCCAAGGATCACTTTAGGAATATCAGAAACCTGTAGGCCAAGTCCAAAATCTTTGAATGTTCTCTGGGAGCAGACACCATTAGTATATGGCAGCTCCTCTTAGAGCTTTTACTTCATGTTTCGAATTTCAGAAGTACTTTGTGATCCCTTCAGTTGGCACACTTATCTTCCTGTCTAAATCCTGGCAGAGCTCAGGGTAGGTCTTCCGGAACATTCTAAGAAAAAAAACTCTTTTTTTTCAGAACTTCTCTAATGCTTAGTGTGTTCACTTGTTCACCCTTTTGTCAGTCTGTTTGCACCTTGAGATGGACAACCACATCCTGAGCTCGTTTTAGATTCCCCTCAGCTGGCCCATGAGCATTTAACAAATATCTTTGATGGATGGGTTTCAGCCTTTGTAGCTCAAAGTGAAATGTTAAGGTTATTATGGTAAATTTCATAATATAAAATGATTATCAGCAAATATGATTTATACTCATGCATTTAACAGGATTTTATATATTGAAGTTTCTATTAAAAAATCTTTCTCTTCATTTTTATCTGTTTAGAAATTAGTATTGTTTAATTCACTTTAGTTAACTACATAAAATCGGACCTATCCTAAAATTCAATTTCTTGATATTAAAACAATCACAGGTATCTCTTTTTACCATTTTGACTGGAAGTACCAATTTTGATCCATTTCTGAAAATAAAAAACTTGAATCTATAATGTATATTCTGAAGAAACTATAGGAGATGTTTTATGCGCCAGAGGGAAGCTTTAGCAGTGTACAAATTAATAGCACCCTTCTGTAATCTTTCTGGGAGTTATATATTCGCAGGCCAATTGAATCATGAAATTAAACCTCAAGCTATTCAAGTCACAAAGTCTATGGGATGATATTATCTTAGGATCATCTACTCTTCATTAATCTATTGCTAAAGTAAACAATTTTATTACCTTCTGCCCTGGCAATTGTTCACAGTGATAACCAGTTCCAAAATTTTTACAAAAGTTAGATATTACATTGTGA
This sequence comes from Geosciurus inauris, assembly GCA_004024805.1. NCBI lineage: Eukaryota > Metazoa > Chordata > Mammalia > Rodentia > Sciuridae > Geosciurus > Geosciurus inauris. The sequence goes on from PVHX01018074.1 coordinate 12,983, forward strand.
TTCTTTATAATGAAATTTCATTCATCACTGAGCCAGTGTTAAATTTCTAGTGTTCTTTGTGCTATTTTAAGCTACTTTAAGCTTGGGTAAAATTTCTGCCATCTATATTAGTTTCAGCAAATGAACAAACCACAAGTCCGTACTGTTCTACTATATTATTTTAAGCTTAATGTTATTAGAAGCTATTGTGCTTGGAGACAATGGCAATCATGTCCCACAGCCAATTCTGAAGGCAATAGGAAATTGAGAAAGTGGTTTAATAAACAGATGCTTCCTTTTCCTTTTAAAAGAAAATCATATTTATTTGAGCAGGCTTTCTCCATATAATACAATCTGCATGCTTAAAAGGAGATCATTTCCCCAAGTTTATTCACTAAAATGAAATCACTACTGTTCATAGAAGCATGATTCCTGCCTCGCCCCATGTCAGCACTGTGATGTGTGGAACTGGATTGAACAGAGATAGGAAATGACATTCCACAAGTGCTTAGGATTTAGAAGAGCAACTGGAGTTTTAAATAGCTCTCCTGATTTTTTCGAATTTTTACAAGAGCAAACTACAGGGGGCAGCAAATATTAACAGGCTCTTAGGATTATGCCGAACCTCAGAATTAACAAATGCTGGGTTGCTTAACCTCTCTCTGATGAAAATTGCAGAACTTCAATGTGAAATGGATCATCTTCTCATTGCTTTATTTTGAAGATATATAAAAGTTAAATCTTGAAAGCTTTTCCCACTTGTCTTTGCACTGTGCTGCAATCCACAAGGGATCTCTCACATTCAGCAGGGTTCATTGTTTTCTTCAAATTCTGCAAACAAGTATGATGTGCTGAAGTGACATGGGTTAAAAACCTGGCATCATCCAAGTGCTGCAGTGAGTGCAGCGGCCCAGGAACTGCACACACGCAAGGTAAACAGTGTGTACAAGGAGCGTTTTCTTCTCTCTCCAGTTAATTTTCGCAGAGTGCATTGAGTACTATTGGACTTTGCTGAAATAGTGCCCACACTGTCTGGAGGTTCCATTATCTGAGAGATAGTTTCCAAATACTTGGTATATTTAAAATCAAACTCGCTATCACTGAATTGCCCAACTAAAATTCACGTTCTGAAAATGAGAACATATTACCCATGAATAGTGTTGAACTTGACTTATATTTTTATTTCGAGGATGAAAAATAAGAGAGAATGCCAGACCCTCTTCACAGGGCTTTGATCTTATCTGATGCATGGTATAAAACAGTACCTGCTAGAGAATTGGGATGGCCTGTACTCCCTTGTTTGGGAAAGTCTGAAAAGCAGAAAAGGAAACACTATCATCCTTTCTCCTACCTCAGATTTCCAGGTTTTAAAATATCAGCAGCTGCTAGAAGGCTTGGGAAGTTCTTTACTTAGTGATTAGTATAGTTACTAACAGAGTAAGGGAACCAGAGCAAGCCTTAAAGGTCAAAGTTGAATTGATTTCCAAAATACCAGTGCTGTGATAACCTCTGCAAGAAGACAACACCAAACTGGAGAGAAAAGCGAGGAGATTGCACTCCCATTTGCTTTTCCATCAGCAGATTTCTGATGGAAAATCAGATCTCATGCTGTCTGGGCCTCAGCTCCTTCTGCTGTGCTATTGTCTGCTTATTGGTACCATCTCCTCTTTATAATTCCTAATTTAAGTTGGTTTCTGTGTTTCCTTTATTCATAATGAAATATTACAAATAAGTAGCAAAGCACCAGAAATCTCACAAAAATACTTATGAACTCATCAGCCAAATTTATTTATTGGTTTTTTTTTTTTTTTTTTTGGTACTGGCGCTTGAACTCAGGGGCACTCGACCACCGAGCCACATCCACAGCCCTATTTTGTATTTTATGTAGAGACAGGATCTCACTGAGTTGCTTAGTGCCTTGCCTTTGCTGAGGCTGGCTTTGAATTCACAATTCTCCTGTCTCAGCCTCCCTAAGTGCTGGGATTACAGGCTTGTGCCACCGCACCTGGCTGTAAATTTATTTTAATATGCCATTTTACCTTAGAATTTTCTTTCCTTTTTCCAAATTTTATTGTAGTATAGCATACATTTAGAAAAGTAAACAGTTAGGGGATAGTTAAATGACTCTCCATAAATTGAAAACACCTGTAAAGCCAAACAATAGATCAAGAAAGAATTTGTACCATCATCACAGACAACCCATATGTACCCTCTTAGGGTCTCTAACCTTAGCCCCAGCTCCCAGCAGAAGACCTTGACTTTTGTTTTTGTATAAATCACACAGTATGTGTTCTTTGGCATTTGATTTCATTTCTCAGCCTCACATTTGGGAGATTTATCCATACAACTGCTTGTAGTTGTAGATCTTTGATTCTGATTGCTGCATATTCCATTGTGTGCATGATTTCTGATGAATTTTAAAAGTGAAATAACAGAGATATAAGATACAAAAAGTTTAAACTCTGAATCCTCTCTATTGTTTTTTACCTTTTCTATCTATGCATTTGTATCCATTAATGACCCCTAAAACCATTCTATGTGTTTTGAATTTAACTAAATAGTACCTGTCCATATACCCATTTACAACTGCTTTTCTTCTGTTGACACTAGGATATAAATGTATTGTCTACTTTAATATATCTAGTCCATACTAACTTCTAAATAATGGTGCACTGAATGTACCACGTTAAAAAAAATCTATGTCCTGTTGACAGCCATGTAGGGCCGGTCCCCCTTGCACATGCTCAAGAGGTCCTCCGGTGCATACTTGGAAGCATAACTGCTGGCCGGCCCAAGTGTGCCTACTCTCATCTCTGCTGGATAGTGTTGAATTGCACCCTTCTCAAAGCAGGGATAGCAGAAAGCTAGGAGAGCTCTCACTGCTCTAGACACAAGCCAACACTTGGAATTTTTAGATATCTGTTTGCATGGGATGTGTTGGGTTCTGACAGTTTGCTGAGAGCGCAATGGCATGTCACTGATTACTGGTCATGTTGAACAACATGTCATTTCTTGTCATATCTTTCTGTTCCTCTACAAACCTTTTGCTTTCCCACAACCAGCTCCCCTCTATTCTGCCTGCAGATTTTGTAGGTGACAACGCAGATTTTTTTTTTTTTTTTGTCTTTCTCTCTCTTCCTAATTAACAATGCTGATCCACCCAATGCTAATCTGTCCACCTATTCGCTTTGTCATTTCTCAGAACTTGCTTCTGGTCCATGGTTTTATTTTATCCTCTCTTGCACCAGTGATTTTCCTTTCTCGTGACCCTTTCCGATGTGAAAATAAACAACATCAAGTCTCTTCTACTCTCAATGTTTTTTCCTTTGCTTAGCATTCTAACCAAAAGTCTACACCATTCACCTCTTACCCAGCTTCAACTCTCTTGGAAAATGCAATCTCTGTTCTCATACTCACATCTCACGGCATTCATGTCATATTCCACTGACATGGGCTTCAAGATTATCAATGGCATCTTAATTTCCATGGCTAACTGTGTCATCCTCAAACTTATTTCATTTCTTTGGACATTGTGCTTATTCCTCCCCCATTCCTTACTTCGTTGAGTATTCTGTCTCCTTTATTTATTCTTGTGTGTCTACTACCTGGTAAGAATTCCTCTCATTCCAGCCTCAAAACTTGTGGTTCTTTCCCCTGAGCTTCTCTAGAAACTTTCACCATTTATTATTTATGAAATTTTCAACCCTTTATTTTAATTACAACCATTCATGATTAGAGAGTCTGAAAGATTTACATTGCTGTACTCACTGTGCTTAACTCAGAGTCTTGGTAAATGTTTGTAGAATGAGTCGATAAATGAGTTGGGTGTTTCTCCAGGGTCCTCCTAGTTCTAACACACTAGTGCAGAGTCTGCAGTGATGAAGAGAGTCCTCTTTCCTCCTGCGCTGCCTCACCTTATGCATAATGGACTTTCCCTGTTGGAGAAGTCATTTGCCCAAATCCACGGGGTTCTGTATTGGTCTGAACAAAAGTTCTGTAACAAGCTAAGAAACAATAGTCAGGGTCTCCAGAGGACCAGACTGGAAGTCCATTCCTTCTCTTCCATCCCCTAATTCCTAAACACTAAGAAAAGAAAAATAGGAGGTGAGGGAGAGGAAAGGAGAGAGACCTAAGTGAATAAGAAGAAGAAAACAAGAGTTCACAGAGGATGTCAAGTAGGTGAAGGGAATTATGAGGAGTTTAGCCCACTCAAAAGGGCAGGCACAAAATTAAATCTTCTACAAGAGACACAGATTTTGATTTAGATCACCTATATCTGTCCAGCTTCAGGGCTGCTAGATCCCGAGGTGGTTTTAAGGTGTCACAAAATGACTACATTTTATCTCGGGCAGTTCCTAGAACCTTGTAGCCATTCCTAATAAGTGTTTCCAGGGCCTCACTCACGGCAAAAGCCTCCATTAACACATTCCTTGGGGCCAGTCTCACCATGTGAAGTATATGAGCACATACTGCTTCCATCACTATGTGTGAGTAGCAGGGGACAGAATTCCGGCCATTGTGTGACTTCCCTAGTAAGAAGAAATTGCTCTTTTCCAAAATCATCAGCTGCTAATTTTGTATGTTGCCAACCCATGTGTCCAACAAATGACTCTTTTATGTATTAGCACTGTTTTGTAAAGATCCCTCTTTTCTGTGTGTTAGAGTGCTTACCTTAAAATATATATATATTAGCTTGATTCAAAGCACAGAGGTTCTGAGAAAGGTGTGCAGCTCCCATCTGTTCAAATACAAGGGCTAATTGATGGCCCAAAGACCTTGATCTTTATTTTTAACACAATTCACTGCAAAACACGGGTGACATATTTATACTTTAAAATGATAAAGTTCACCTCATCAGTAATCCTAAAAGGCTCTTGAACCTGATCTATGACTGAAAAGGCCTCTTTTTCCCATTTCCTCATTTCGATGGGCAGCTGTCGAATGTGGCCTCCTTGTACCCTCATTTCAGACTGTTTCACAATAAAATAACAAATGAAAATAGGCACTGTAATAGCAACCTTGCCTCCTACAGCCCAATGTTCCTGGAAAAATGTCTGTACTGTATAAATAGCAGATAGATTATCTACTTGCCTACAGTGGTATGGAAGATAAGACTCTGAGAGGAAAGGGAAGTAAAATTTAGCACAAAATGAGGAGGGAGAATGCTCTAGGAAAAGATATATTTAAGGGTATGTGAAAATAGCTGCCTAACATGTACATTGAAGATCTTTCCTTGCAAAAGTCCAAGTCACCTTTTGTTTAACACATATTTTTTTTAACCACACTGCCACACTGATTTGGTCTGACCCAAAAGATGAATTTTGATTAAGGAGTGGTCTGTGTCATTTGTCAGTGTTGAGGTAGAGGCAAAGGGAAGCTTTATGAACTTATGAAAGTCGACAAGGTCTCTGCCAGATTCCAATAACTTCTTAGACTTGTGTACATCCATATAGGAACACAAAATACTACTCCTTAGTATGGTAAGACTAGGGAGTAGAAGGAACAATATTCTGATCTATCGGGGTAATACTGTCCCTTTGTATTTTTTAGTCTCAATACAGTGACTTAAAATGCTATGAAAGTCTTTTGTGATCTCCCTTTATAAAAGACATAAATTCCAGATTAGATATTTATGTATTTATGATAAAAATATTAACTGAGGTATTGATCAGTCATCTAGATCAGATATGGGTACTGAATTAGACAATGTGACCTCAATGTACGAGTTGCCCATTTATTCATTTGCTCATTAATCCTATGTATATACCTGTTACATTGTCAACTATGTGCAAGGGACCTTGTTAGGAGCTGGGGGTTCAAGGGTGATAAGACATTATGCAATAAAACTCTCCATTTCCCTCTCCTCTTCCTCCCCCTTCATTTTCTTTCTTATTCTCACTCAACACCATCTCTCCATTTCTGGCTTTGTTTAATACCATCATGAACATATTAGATGCCCCCATCAAAATCTAGGTAGCTGAGCTGAGGAGTGGTGACACAGACTTGTAATCCCAGCTCCTAGGGTGGCCAAAACAAAAGGACCACCAGTGTGAGGCCAACTTGGGCAACAGTGAGACTTTGTCTCAAAGAAACAAACAATAAAAATCTGGGTAGCCCTAATAGACTAAAGCTTTTTCATCCTTTTCATTCTGTTGCTTGTTCTGTTGTTCCGTAGTCCACACTCCCTTGGATTTCTGCCTGGAAAACTGAAATCAAAAGGACACAGGTCTAATAAGGGATGGGCAAAGTATCTACTAATTATTTATTATCTTGAGCACCAAATGAATGTCTTATTTGCATTAAATATTACAGTTGATCTTCACAATAACTTTACAGAACAGGATATTCTCAACTCCATTATAGAGATAAGAAAACTATCATTCAGAGGGGTTACATAAGCTGCCCAAGGCCCTTGAGTTTGTAAGTGGACTAGCCTGGGTTCAAATGCAGCATGGTTTGATGTCAGAAGCTGTGTTCTCTACATTCTGCCACATGCTTTGCATCCAAATTTGCATTTCTTCATGGAGGTTCCCAGTAGAGACCCCTAAACACACACCATTAGCTCATCTCTCTGAGGTGATATTTTATGCTTAAGGTGAAGCACCAGTTAGAAGGAGTCATTAAAAAAAAAAAAAACCCTCAAGGTGAAGCAGTTAATCTTAGAAGAATGAATTGTCAGACTGTCATTTGGTACAGTTGGGAAACTCTTTAACAAAAGCCTTTTCTTGTAACTTTCAGTTTCACATGGGTAAGGTGTTTTTCATCTTTTGGTCTTCTTTGTCTGAAATCTCTCTGGGGCTAGAATAGTATTATTTTGTTACCTTTTTTGTCAAGGTAGTGCCCTGAAAGTCTAATTTTACCTTAAATCTAGTGGTAAGAAAGCAGTTGAGGACTGTATCTGGGGTCTAATTTCAGTTGTCCAAATCATATCACCCAATCATATAATAAATGTGAAAGCACTTTGTAAACTATAAATGGCCATGGAAATGAAAGGTACTATTAGGTCCATAGGTAAACATAGTCTTTTGTTTAGTATTTGATGAGCACACTTTAAAGCAAACAAAAGCAACATAAACTATTGCCACTTGATTATTCTATTAGTGAGTGGTAGAATTATTTTTCCCTTTAAATTTTCACACTGAGAAATACAACTGTTTAACTTAAAATGTCCAACTTTGTGGGTATGTGTGATGAACTTCTTAGTGTACTCAGAGTTAAATTCACCAGAAGCTATAGTTTTCTAAAAATTAAGATGATGTGTTGGTCAGTTTTTTTGGCACTGTGACCAAAATACTGGACAAGAACAATTTAGAGGAGGGAAGATTTATTTTGAGCTCATGGCTTCAGAGGTTTAGTCCTTGGTCAGCTGGCTCCATTGCTCTGGGCCTGAGGTGAGGCAGAACATCATGGCAGAAGGGTGTGGCAAAGGAAAGCTACTTCATGGCAGCCAGGAAGCAGAGAGAAAGAGAAAGGGGCCAGACACAAGAAATACCTTCCTTCCACAGCACACCTCCAGCAACCTACTGCCCCCAATTAGGTCCCCCCTCCTTTCTTTCCACCATCTCCCAATAATGTCATTAAATTATTAATCCATCAGTAGATAATCTAATGGTGATGTCAGAGTCCTTACGATTCAGTCATTTCCCAGAAGTCCCATTCTGAACATTGCTGCATTGGGGACCAAGCATTATAGCCTTTGGGGAACACTCCAGATCCAAACCATAACTGATTGTTCTTCCAGTAAGTTCCAGTGAGAAAAGATGAGACACAAAATCAAAGGACTGATGTTTTACATGCATTGTTGAAGTCAATGGTGGGATAATCACTGAAGGCAGGTACATTTGTATACTGTGAAATTTTAAAAATCAGTTTCAGTAATCAGTGAAGTATCAGCCATTAAAAAGACCTAAATAGGTAGGTTTGTGTTCTGCAAGTGTAAATTTCACAACTATTTCCTTTAAAGTAAAAAGCTCATCTCTTTGTAACTGGAATAGGTTTTGAAGAAACAAAGCTTCAAGAGCTTCAGATGGCCAATAAAAAATGTTGTAATCTCCTACAGCAGAGACGTGATTTATAAGGCAACGTATTCTTTATGACACATCAATGTTTGCAACCGACCAGGCCAGTAAGTAAGAAGCTCAGATTTAAAAAGAAAGAGCCGTGACATAACTTTCTTTTACAGGTGCCATTGGCTTAAAACAACCTTTGCTCACTCAGTGACTGGATCATTTTGGATGTGTGCAAGGTGGGGTTGTGTAATAACCGTATACTTCTTCTCTCATTCATGTGCAGGAGCCACTGTGGTTTTTAACAAAATAAAGATAAAACGATCTGTACATGACTGTGTTTGAGTAGATTTAAACCATTTTGCTAGGGCCTCAACAAAGCTACATCTCCATCACGGGATAATCATTTTAAGAAAACGTAGCAGAAAATAATCGTTAAGAGTATGAGTTTGGGGCTGGACATGGTGGCACATGCCTGTAATCCCAGCAGTTCAGTAGACTGAGGCAGGAGGATTGCGAGTTCAAAGCCAGCCTCAGCAAAAGTGAGGTGCTAATCAACTCGTGAGACCCTATCTCTAAATAAAATACAAAAAATAGGGCTGGGGTTGTGGCTCAGTGGTCGAGTGCCCTTGAGTTCAATCCCCAGTCCTGCCCCCACCAAAAAAGAGTATAGGTTTTGGAGCCAAACAAACTTGGATTCAAAACCAGTGCAGCAATATGCTAGATTTATATAATTTTGGGCAAATCACTAAACACTTGAGCACCTCAGGTAACTCACATGTAAAGTGGGATTTAAAAAAGCCACTTCAGAAGATTATTTTGTGGATTGAGTAATGTTATACCATTTAAGTGCTAAGTTCAGTGTCCAGTGCGAAGTAAGTAATCAGGGCTTGCTATTATTTTTTGGTCATTTATAAAATATATTGAATAACTACTATGCACCACACAAAATAGAAATGTAGTTTGTGTGTGTATATCTTCAAGTAATGAAGCACATCCCCCTACCGCCTCTGCATTATATGAAAATGTATAATTAGAGTTTTTAAGCCTTCTCTATCCACTAGCACATTAGCAAACAACAAACACCATTGCGCGGTGCTGAGTTTGTTTACTTGGCAAAATGCAGATAATGCAGCTGCTTCACACAACAGTCAAACAGGGGAGTGTGCTGATTGCAGAGTAAATTGAGCCCTGGGACAATATTTGGTTAGAATGTGACATCATTTTAAAATTTGAATTGTTCAAATCATGTTTTTTAAAAATATTTTTTAGTTATAGATGGACTCAATATCTTTATTTTGTTTATTTATTTTTATGTGGTGCTGAGGATCAAACCCAGTGCCTCACATGTGTGAGCTAAGTGCTCTGCAACTGAGCCACTACCCCAGCCCATCAAATCATGTGTTTTAAATAATTTTATTATTTAAGAAAACCTGGGTAATTGAGTAAATGCCTCACACTTTTCCTGATTGCATTTAACCAACTAGAAATTAAAACAAAAAAGATTATAAGGTGACTAATTTCAAAACTCATAACTTCTACATCACAACATGATTAACTGGGTCAAAATATATGTCCTGGAACATAATAACCATATGCTATAAAATATAATTGATAGAGCAGCATAGGCCAATAAGGTGAGTCTTCATTCTGTCCACAGACATTAGCATTATGAAAGGGTTCCCTATGGCAATTACGGAGTCAGTGAAATGCTATTATGCTTATCTTTCCATGTGTAGTTATTGCTATGTCTATATGACACTCAACATCTGTATGAATATCACAAAGTTCAATCATCTCTGCAGATCTCCCCAAATATCAGTATGATTGGCTTATGGACAAAACAGCAGGACTTATGGTTTTCATTTCATTTTTTTCCAAATGTTAGTCTCTTGCAGATACAACCTCTTTTGGGGTTCTTTCCTTCCGCTTACTTTGGGATTATAAGTGAATTAATGAAAAACAAAAAGGCTTACCATGAAATGTTTCTGCTGTTGAAGGATGCTGTTGGTCAAATATCTGCTAGGTCAGACATGGGTGTTTGTAGTAAAGAGAGCAGCAATGAAAAATTTAATAGGAGAGAAAGCACAGAAGTTATTTGGTCAAGAAATAAAATCTTCATGTTTGTAGAGAGTAAGCAAACTGCTATGGTAAGGCTTGGGTTTGTTTTGTTTTGCTTTTTTAAAGACTGAAGCAATGTGTTATAATGAAAAGACATAGGCATCAGAAAATTCAAGGCATCAGTTCATATCATGTCCTTAACTTGTAACATCATGATTCTTGGTTTCCTCTAAAGTGATGAATCATCACAGTTTTCGTGGAATTCTCCCACCTGTGCCCTAGGAATTCCTCAATCGCAGGCAAGCAGAGGATTGGTCACCTTCATACTCATCTGCAAGATGAGGGTAGTAGTAACTTCCTCACTGAGTTGTGCTGCAGAATGGAGAATAAGCAAAGCATCCAGCACAGCCAAGAACAACATCCCCAAATGGGAACTATTATCATCATTATAAATCTCATCCACATGTCCTATTCTATTTCCTCTCAGAGCACAGGCTCATCTGTTTCCATTTTATTTAACATAATCAACACTTAACTTGCACTGTGATAGTCACTCTCATTGATCCCATCACTTTCTCAAAACACCTACATCTCTACATTGTATTCTCCACTCGACACTTAGGAGCTTTACATCATCCTTGCTGGAATCCAAGAGATCACTTTTTGTTTCCTGCCATGCAGACCTGATATACTCCTATATACTGATATACTCCTATATCCTGATATACTCCTATATGGTGTGGAACTTCCAGACCCCACAGTAATACACAGTTGGCCTTCAACAAATACTTGGGAAATGAAAGAATGGTTCATTATTAAAAGGCAGAGAACCCACAGGCAAGCTATGACAAACCGATGGGGTGAACATAAAGTGGCAGCTGTTCTCTTTTCAATAAACTCACCTTTTTTATTACTGATTTCACTTTACTTACTGCAGAAAATTGTTCAGTATCTTTTAGGAGTCAAGAGTATATTTCCTTTCCAGAACAAAAACTTCCAGTATACCTAGTCTGCCCTTTCCCAGTGTCTTGCCTCCATATTGCTTCTTGGTCCTCTAGCCTCAGGTTGCTCCCTTGCTGTTGAAATATCCACTAGCCATGTCTAGCCTCGTCACTTAGTCCAGCTTCAAACTCAAAGAACATCTCTTGAATCTTTCAGATCCCTCTCTTCACCTTGTTCTACCTCAGGGTTACTTATTTCCTATGCCTTCCATTTCAACCAAGTCATGCCCCTGCTTTCAGTCCTCCCAATGCCTGTAGTCTCAGAGTCAGACATAAAGACCAAAGAGAGTCAAGCCACATTCTCTTGCTCTCAGTCTTGCCACTCAGGATGCACTTTTTCCAGAAATTTTTCCTAGTGGGTCTCACCCCATATCTAACCTACCAGGACAGCCCCAGCCCAGCCAGTCTCTGAGACTGCTGGCCTCCAGAGTCAGAGCTGCGTTTTAAATATCAACTCTGCCATTGACTATAGCATGGCATTAAAGGGATGTTTTCACTCTTCTGAGCCTTGGTTAGTCCTTTGATACAATGGGGATAATAGTTACACTTGTGATAAAGTAGGGATAATCATTATGGGAATTGAATGTAGTAACATATATAAAGGTTATCTGTGAATTCACTCACTTTCATTTATTCTAATACTCGCATAATTTCTGAAGGTTGCCTAATTCTCTTTACTAAAATTATGTACAGAAACAGTTGTGATAATTCTTGGCTATATAGTCTCAAGCACTTTGTTTTTGGCTTTAGTAGGCTCTTAATATTCATTACTGAACTGATTCTAGAAGTTGTAGAATCCACTCTGTTAGAAGATCTTTGCCAGGGTAGAGTTAGGACAAACGTATTTAGGTGGCACAAGTTACATTAAAAATGAAAATATGAGACTTACATAAAAGAAAATCCTCAATGGAGACTTTTCATAACCACAGGGGAAAAGGAGGAAAGCTTACACTCCTGACCTCTCACCTTAGCATTTTTCTTCTTTCCACTTTCAAGCACTGAATAATCAACATGTCAGAGTTCATCTAGATCTAGATCCAATTAAGTCTGACCTTAGGGATAGTTACTCATAGCTCCCAGCAGGTGTGTGCTTGGAAGAAATCATCATCTGTGTCCTTTGTTCAATTTTTAAATTACCCAAGTTTATGGTCCTTTCTGATTAAGCTGAGCAATATTGCCTATTGAATGTCCAAGGAGAACAGCTGCTGGTTTAACATCCAGGCATTTGTGCAAGAAAGGATGTTATGAAAGAAAACACCTCTCTATTTAGTCCACATGGAAAAAATCTGAGAGTTGAAAACTCTCTATAGCATTTGTCTAAATCTTTGTGCTAGTTGCTGCACCAGGTGTAACATAACCTTGATACCCACTGGCAACATCATCTGTGCAGAGCTCTGCAGGACTAATGTGAGGATAGAATAAGCATATGGAAATTTAAGTGGCATGATACCTGACATAGTAGGTGCTCAGTTAATGGTATTAATTATTATTTTTAAAAATTTTTTTAGTTGTTAATGGATCTTTATTTTATTTGTTTATTATTTATATGTGGTGTTGAGGATCAAACCCAGTGCCTCACGCATGTTAGGCAAGCGCTCTACCACTGAGCTACAGTCCCAGCCCCAATGGTATTAATTATTAATATAACCTGTATTATGAGGATATTTACCAGGAGTTTCAAACATCGGGTCAACCTTCACTGTGGGAAAATAATGCATGTTTGTGTGTATGTGTGTGTCTGTATGTACATGCAAGTGTGAGTGTATGATTTCAATCAATTCTCTTGTGTATCTTCTTCAGCTGTGCCTATTATTTCAGACTGACTTCAGAAATCGTGATCTAACATATCTTGGTCACAGATCCTTGCAATAGCTTCTGTTGAATAAAGATATTGGTACCTGCTAGATGCTTTTCATACATTTTCTCATCTATTTTTCACAACTTCCCTCAAAGTGTTATTATTTTCATTATATAAAGGAAACAGACACAGATGTAATTAAAAGCACAGACTAAAACCAGGTTTAAATAACTCTAAATCACCTTCTATTTGGCGGGGGTGATATGGAGTGGGGATCAGAAGATCTAGTTTCTGGTCTCAATGTTCCCCCTAGAAAAGCATGATCTTGAGCAAATTATCTTACCACTCTGATCTGTAATTTTCTTATCTATAAAACAAGGAGATTGAATTGGATCATTTTTAAGATCCTTTCCAGAAGTACAAGTTTAAGATGAGAGACTGTAAAATAAACCTAAAAGTAAATGTAATCGGAGAGAAATAAAATGAAGGACAATTTTCTGTTTTTAATCAATGAATGAATCCATAGTATTTCTTTGAGAGCTCATCCTTCTTGATATAAAAGGGAAAAATAGAACACCCTGTAGGTTCTTTCCCCAATGCTCTGTTCTCAGACTGCATGTGTGTGCACCCTAATTGACCTCTGAGGCATGGTCCTGAGGATGCCCTAGCTTGTCCCTCTCCCCCTACTCACCATTTTTCTACCAGCTTGCTTAACCATAGCCCAACCCCATCCTGCCGGAAATGACATGATTCCTGTTGTAAGAGCTAAATGAGACTTTCCTTCTAGAGTCCTTCTTCCTCTGAGTAAGAAGACAGACAGGAGCCCACTCAGGGTCGTGGAGAATGTCTAGAAAGCTAACTGAGGTTCTCTCCCCATGACCATACACAATGGGAAACACTATGGTCAGATCTTTAGCTCCCTGTGAATGTATTGCTTTTATCCTGCTATTTCTTCCTTTTCGCATGAAGCATATTTGTCCTAAGATCCAGGTACTAGGAACCTTTTAAAATGCTGACTCCAGTGGCCCACCTCTCATTTCTTACTATGCGAAGCTGTCACACTTTTACAAAAGCAGATACACTGGATCGTGGTTAGTTGTCTATGTCGGCCCTTTCTTTAAGCTTATATCACTATAAATATAACCAGTGCATTGTGATGTATACTAAAAGCTCTCCCACTGTCTTGGACTGAAAGGACTATAGAGCTGTATCATAATCACTGGCTGAACCCGGCAGAAGCAAGGCATTCTCATGTTCAAGAAGGAAAATGTGTCTAGCTTTAATGAAGCCTGATTCATCTGGCCTAACTAAACAGGTACATTGGAAATCTGTTCTTTACCTTACAAAAATATTCATGAAGAACTTTTTAAAAAACTAAACAACTCTATTGAATTTTAATATGAATTTATAAAGATTTGATGAATGCGCAGCTTTTAGAGGAATAATCTCTCCCACTAGACTCTTAGCTCCTTGAGAGAAAGGATCATATTTGATTTCTTTTCCATTGCATTCTCAGTGCCTGGCACATGGTAAGTGCTTAATAAATACATCAAAGGAATGAGTAAATGAAAGAATGAAGAATTTGAACTATTATTAAAATGAAGGAGCACAGTGTGTTGCTAATGCCTGCTGCTTATCACAAAAGACCTTAGAAATAATATTGTAGGCTAATGAAACAAAACATATTACAGTATTTTAATTCTCTTTATTTTCTGTTTGGATGAATGTGTTGTTGCACATAAGAATAATCACTTCCTGTTAGAGCTCCAAGATGAAGGACAGCAGCCATGTGTTGATGAAGGGAAAGGTGCAGTGTACCTGGACTATTGGCTACACTTCTAATATGTACCTTCAGATTAAATAGTGATTGCTCTGAGCAGTTAGAACTTTGTGCAATAAAAATAATGGTATTAACACTAGTGAGTAGGAGTGGTTTGTGTGCTGTGCTTTCATCATCTGTATGAAAGGGAAAAGGCAGAAGCAGATGACTGGTGATTTTCACAGATAATACCAAATGGGGATGAGCCAGACCTAGAATTGAAAACTTGCTCAGAAATACCAAATAGAGAGAGGATCTAAAATCCCTCCTTATCTCTCAGACAGTTGCCCTTAATATGCTGTCTATTCAGTGATGATAAACATGGCTACCATCCCAGCTTATATCAAATATCAACAGGTAAATTGCTGGCAGAATATGAGATTTCTCAAGGGTAGACTAAAAAAAATTCCTGTCTTCTTTTCCCTACAGTCTGACTGCTTTTCACTCAGCAATCCCTGCTGCCAGCATCTGGAAGGGTACATCTCAGACCCTATAAACAGTTACCAGTACAGGGTGAAAAATGCTTGCACTGAAAATTCAGACTTAGTGAATGAGACCAAAAAGGCTTATGCTTTGTTATTCGGAAGGTCAATCTTCTCTCACTGTACATTATTACTCTGTGCTTAGGTACACATAGAGGGTATTTGGAGCAGTCTCAGGAAAGGGATGACCAGAGACTTGGCTTCCAGACTTGGTCCAACTCCTCTTCATCTGTTTTTCTGAGTAAATTTGAAGGAAAATCTAATGAGCTTTAAGGCTGGAAAGTCATTACGCCAAATTAAAAGCAGTTAGCAGGAACTCCAAGCTCTAGGATTCTATTTCTAATCATTAAAATTAAATGCTATTCCTTTCTCCAAAAAGTTTAAAATATTTCAGTCTATAATTCATAATTGGGAGATGGGCACTGATCATAGAGACCTCAAACTGAAATAATAACCATTATAATAACTTATAATGGACTTGTGACCCTATTATGTCTGGTCCGGGCTCAACATTATACCCCAGTGTTTGCAGAGTACCTGACAACCTCAGTAGATGTTTGAACAAATGCTTGAAAGAATGTTTGAATGAGAAAATGCAAGAACAAAGTCAATTGGTCCAATCACACTGTGTATTCACTAGTCATTACTCTCCTGCCCCCAGGATTCCCAGGTTTATTTTCCACGAAACCAGGAAACAGGAACATTCAGGACAGTTTTGAAGCAGGTTCCCCATCAGTGCTGACCACCCATCTCAGGGCTAACAGTTTTCATTTACCTGATCTTATAATGGGCCCAAGAAGGGAAAACAACTGCTTAAAGACACTTAGGGGATCTGAGCCTTTCTCTGCAATACAAAAAGGTATTTTATTTTAATGCACTCTATTCTAGCCCAGGGTAAAATAAGTGTTCCACATTACTGGTCAGGAGGGCCTAGTGAACACAGAGGCATTACCAAGAGCAGCCTGGGGAGGTGCAGGATTGGCATCTGCCCACAGTCACCAAGGGTACAGCTGTGGCTATTCTTTCCTGTGCTATGTACCCCAAAGGGGATTAAAGGTCCAGACAATGAATTTAGAACACTTAGCTTTTCCTCTTAAGCATACACAACCCTCCTTATTTACATTTCTTCTTCATTCTTTGTTCTCTCCCATCCCCCACCCTGGTCCCACACACTGGCCCTTTGTCTTTCAATTTGGCTGGTTACAGAGGCAGCTGACAGCACAATAGGTACAGTAGTCATTTTATTTCCTTCCAAGTATTGTCTGTGCCTGGAATGAAGAATTGCAAAGAAGGACATGTGTTCCAATTCCACTACTTTCCAGTCTCCTACAAATGATTCAGCGATTGGGAACATGAAAACACAGTGTTTTCTAAAGTTCTTTCAGTAATATCCGGCAATGTAAGCTAACTGTTCTCTTTCAGTGTGATTAATATATGCCACTTCTTTTTTTTTTTTAAACATTTATTTATTTTTTTAGTTGTAGGTGGACAGAATATCTTTGTTTTTATGTGGTGCTGAGGATCGAACCCAGTGCCTCACGCATGCTAGGCAAGCACGCTACCACTGCGCCACAATCCCAGCCCCAATATATGCCACTTCTAATGGCTGTAAAACATTTCATATTCAAAGTTGAGTATATAAACTGCACGCTGGTAAGTATTATCACAACTTCCCTTAAGAGTGAGTGTGGGGGGCTGAGATTGTAGCTCAGTGGTAGAACACTTGCCTAGCATGTGTGAGGCACTGGGTTTGATCCTCAGCACCACATATAAATAGTCAATGAATAAAGATCCATCAACAAATAAAAAATATTAAAAAAAAAAAAAGAGTGAGTGTGGGGGCTTGGGTATTAGCTTAGTGGTACAGCACTTGCCTGGCATGTGCGGAGCCCTGGGTTCCATTCCCAGCACCAAAAAGTAAATTAAAAATGAAAATAAAAATAAAATACAATAAAACAAAAAAGTAAATTAAGAAAAATTAAAAAGGAGGGAGAACAGCTGAGAAAATACTTGACCCTCTTTTTTCCAGTTTCATTTCTGGTGGATAATGAGTACACTCCCATAGAGTTATGTCAGTAAACACCTTTATTTCTATCCAGCATCCTTCTTGGCTTTACATTTAAGAAAACAAGAATCGGATTATCTCAGAAAAGTTGGCAACACTTGTTTGCAGTGTTTACGTGGGAAAGGGGAGAAGAAGGAAATGATGACCCTTGGAAACACTGTCCCTTGGCCTGTCTCATTTATGAATGCAAAATGTCAGTGAGGGTTATCATTTTTAGAAAATGTTGCTAAAAAATATGTTAAGTTTTGGCTGAGACCTGAAAGTTCTTTTGCATTTTTTCCCAATGAACTTGTATCATTCTGTAAATGGATGCAAATGTGAATTTTTATTATTTGACCTATTGTCAGAAAAAAAAAGAAACACTAAAAGAACAAAATAATAAAAGACAATATGCTCATTAAAATATGTAAATCTATTTTATAGGCTAATTTATTGTGGCTCTGAAATCCTTTACAGTGGGAGAAATAAACTACCACTGTGAAAGACCCCAGGGTGTCAGTGTTTGATAAAATTCTAGAAACAGCTAAAAATGAGATGTTTACCTATTTAGGTAGATAAAGTGATGTCTAATGAATCATTAATTTGACATAGACATTACCCTGGGTTATTCATGTTTGACTCCTTGGAAGAAGGCCCAGATCATGTTTCTTCTTATTATTTGGCTAATACAAATTATTTAAAAGTGTGAAACAGCATAGTAAAGGAAAGGGACAAGCAGTACCTTTTTAAAACACTCTACTCAGCTGTGTACTGGGCCGTGACCTTGAACGTTGTAACTTTTAAAGATGTTTGCAAACATACTTGCATTTTTCTTTCAATAATAAAAACTAGTTCTTGTTTGTAGAGGGGACCAGGTCACTGGGTAAAGTTTTACTGCAGTTCTAAAGAACACCAAATGTGCCGAGTTATTTTTGCAAGTAAATTTCCCAGATTTAAATGATCAGAGTGTATTAACTTAGAATTATAAACTAATGAATTCTTCCTGACCAGGTTTCTGTGTGGAGCAAATAATGAGACCTTTAACCAGGAAATAATGAAGCTCCAAATTCTTCTGAGGATATTGTAGTAAAGTGATTATCCTGTAATATTATACTTCACAAGCGTTACAAAGGTGGTGCATAGGTGCAAGGAATTTTCAGGACTCAACATTTTTTTTCCCACAGAAAACCAGATTTCTAGTCTATTGCCAGAGTTTAAAGGGAAGGGTGAACTGACGGCATTCAGCCACAAGCTTTTGTCTGGCCTGATGACTCTTCCCCAAGACGCACCCCAAGAGCAGTATAGATAAGACCAGTCTGAGTGGATTTTTTTTTCAGTCTTCACGCATGCGCCAACAGGCTCTCTTGCTTTATGTTAGTCTGGTAGAGAGCTTTACAGCAGAAGTGGTAGACACACAAGATTAGGCCAGTTCGGCTCTCTATGCTATACACTCGTTTGCTAAAGTGTTGAGAAGGGCACTGTGAGATCCAAGTGAGAGACAACTCTAACAAGAAGATTATTTAAACAATAAGGACACTTACTGTTTCATAAGAAACCCAGGCATAGGACAGCAGATTGTTTAATTTAGTGGCTCAACATTAAAACATCTGTTTTCTTCCTGATATTTCAGAATGTTCCACAAAAAGTATAAGAAGTGGGCCTAATATTTCCTCCTATTCCAAGGAAAGTGGAGCTCAGAGAGGCTATGGCTTATGCACAAAGTCACTCAGTTACGTGCAAGTGACTGAGCAGGATTTTGGCCACCTTAGATCTAATGCTTCTTGCCCTAATACATCATGAAATATGGTAGATGTATAGATACACTGTAGATGCACTGCCTAAGGAAATGAGATAATGGGTACTGTTAAGCATAACAGTGTACATAAGCACTCATACAACTGGATCTGCTTATTTCATAACTGTCAACTCCCTGTCCCTGCTACATAATTCTGTAAGTACACATTGAGATGTTCACGTTATGCTTGAAATAGGGTTGTCAATGGTCATAAACTCTTAGAGATAATATGAACTGAATAAAAGTTGCTAAAGTCATTCTGCTAGCTTTGAATTATGTTTATTGTGATTATACCAGAATTTTTAGAGAACTTTCTCATGACCACTAGAAAGAGCCAGATGGATTAGCAATTATGTTATTTATCATCATTAACTTTAATATATAAGTGATGGCCATATATTGTTTAATGTAACCATCCTCAAAATCTTAAAAATAGATTATTTTTATCTCCATTTCACAAAGAGATGACTCTTTTCATTGCATCCATATATGGTTGTATAGATTAAAAAGACTGCACAACTGTATATCAGGCCCCTAAGTAGTCCGCTTCCCCCCATCCCCATGTTACTCATGTTCCACCTGAGGGAATTCCCTCACCATCCACTAGAAAAAATGTTCTTCATTTTTGTTTTAAAATTTTCATTACCCACATAGATCAGAAAAATATCCAAAACTTGTGTCCTAAACATTTATCAAACATTTCCTAGGAGCTAAGCTCTTCATGGCAGTTTCAAGGACATGATTTTATATAGTCTGCACAATAACCCTATGAAATAAATATCATTATCTCTGTTTACAGATAAAGAAATAAGGACCCTGGGGCTTTTAACAGCTCACCCTGTGACACAACTCTTAACTGAGCTAGGGATTATGTTCTCTCAGCTCCAGTGCAATTTCCACTGTGATAAATTAAAGAGAGATAAGAGTCATTGGGAGAACAAGGTAACCTAGCGTTGCTCTGGACAGACACTCTGAGGGGTTTGGGATCAGGGTGGAGAGCACGAGCTGCTCAGGGGAGGCACCGAGTGGACAGCAGGGACAACAGCAGGAAGGCCATTGACCAACCCTTCATTTGCTTTTTCCAGAGTCAGACTCTGCAGTTAGGTAGGCCATGTTCTTATTTATCCCAGGTTCTTTTGGCGATATCCACGTTGGGAAATTGCAAAAACAAGTCTGTACAACTGTTATCCCATCTTATATACCTCCACAAGGAACAAAGAGCTTCTCGCTATCTTGGCTTGAAAAGAAAGAGCATCTGCAGTCATATATAAAGCTAGGGCTATGATGTCCATCTTATTACACCATCTTTACTGTCCCCATGTGCCCTCTCCCCTCACTCCCCTTCGACCAAAGTTCCTCCATTCTTCCCATGTCCCTTCCCCCATTATGGGTCAGCATTCACTTATCAGAGAGAACATTCAGCATTTGGTTTTTTGGGATTAGCTTACTTTGCTTAGCATGATATTCTCCAACTCCATCCATTTATCTGCAAATGCCATAATTTTATTCTCTTTTATTACTGAGTAATATTTCATTATGTATATATAGCTTCATGTATGACTGCATATATGATGTGATTCTACATCACGTACAATCAGAGAGAAATGAAAAGTTGTGCTCCATCTGTGTACAATGAATCAAAATGCATTCTGCTATCATGTACATCTAAGTAGAATAAATAAATAAATAGATAGATAGATAAATAAATAAAATTATTTCCTAATTTGCTAATAAAATCATGGAAATTATTAGTTTTTACTTAAAAAAAAGAAAGAGCATCTGAGTTTACCACTGAAGGTTTTCTATTTGGCAGGATCACCATGCAAGTCATGGGCAACTCACTGAGCCACAAGCCACTGTTTTTTATCAGCCATGAAATGTGGGTAGTAAAATGGAAACGTCTTGCTGGATTATGAATTGTCATCAGTTCACATACAAAGACAATACAGAAATGCCCAAGGGAAGCAAGTGCTGAATAATCCTATCAAAATTTTACCCTAGGTTCACAAATTACATATTGAAGTACTGAAAATAGGTACAGTTGTAACCCTCAAATCCTAGATGTATGAAAACTCTGCTCAGTATGATAAAAACCCACTGTTATGTTTTAATGACTAAATGTACTTACAAAGCTAGCAGATAGCTCACAAGTACTCACGTGGGACAGCCTGTTAGTTCATATGGAGTCCAAGACTGATGGCCTCTAGCAGATCATATTTTATCTTGCCTCCCTCTTTTTATTTCTTGCCACTTACATTTCTCTGCACTGTTATAGACACTTGTGCCTGGCACTAGAAAGAGCTAGATTCTGATTTTCCTATGCTTTAGAAACCACCACTTATAAAGAAGTTCTCCTTTTCATACTATTGATGGAAGCTCAGAGTGTATTTTCTAGTCCTAAGATGAAATAAGCGAGGATGAAGAAGGAAGAAAATTAAAGAGATAGAAATTACTATTCATTCATCATTCATTCCCTCATTCAAGTCAACACAGAGGGCTGGGATTGTAGCTTAGTGGTAGAGCTCCTGCCTAGCATGTGCAAGGCACTGGGTTCAATCCTTAGCATCACATTAAAATAAATTAAATAAAGGTATTGTGTCCATCTACAACTAAAACATTTATTTAGAAAAGTCAACACATATTTATAATTGACCCATTATGTGTCAGGTACCATACTAGGAACTAGAATTACAGACAGAATCAAACCTGTTTGATCCTTACCCTCAAGAGGCTTATATACTAATGGAGGAATAGAGATAATAACTAATAAAAAGAATCACATGTACCATGACTCTGGCAATAATCATTCAGAAGAAAAATTAAACAGGGTAAAAGGACTGGGATGAAGGGGTGGTGATATCTAATGCCAGGGGTCAAAGAGTGTGGCCATGTATATAAATATTCCTTCATTCAATATTTATTGACTTCCTTTGAAGTGTTGGGTCCTGCGTGAGGTATAAGATGAATAAGACATGGTCCCTGCCTTCCAGCAGCCAATAGCTCACTGGAGGATCTCGCCACCTGCTCCATTAGGCAGACAGATTAGAAGTCTTAGGGCATATTGCTGCAGTAACATTGTACACAGTGACCAATTTGAACAGATTGTAATTATTCCAAAACTCACAGTGGTTTCCATAAAATAATTCTGACTTCAAGTAAACATTTTCAGTTGGTGAGTAACTCTATTTTCCACCGACAGCACTCATATTTGAGGGATTCCTTAATGCAATGATGACTTGTTTTTTCAATTGGTTGCCAAGGATTGTTTGGGTCCTTATTGAAATGTACTTGCTTAGCTCCTCCAAAGCAACTTGGCTGGTTTCTTGTTGTACTGGCAAATGCTGCCTCCTGTACTGAAAAATTTGTTCTTTCTGAAAAATTTGGACTATAACTGGATGGTTTTCATTAACATTAAAGAAAGAATAATAGACTTTTTTAAGAATAAAAAGTGATAACAGAACTTTATATCAACAAGATTTACAATGAATAGGTCACATCCTGGATGATGTGCCAGTTTGTTCTATAGTGTTCATTATTCATCAAGAATACAGAGAAAAGTATAATTATGGTCAAAATACTAGCTTGTGTAAGCAAGCTGTTTTCTTCATTGTGTTTTAATAGGAACTCCATATCCTCGGTTTTACAAAGGTTATAATAATGTCACATTGTTAACATGAGAACTCAATCATGTGGGTAACAACACTGAGCAGAGCAGTCTTTGTTTTCTGAAGGCAGGTCCTTTCTGGTAGGAGATGGGAGACCAGGTCATGCATACTTCCTCCTCCAGAGCAGGGGCAACAGACATGCTGATCTCTGTGTTAGCACAGGTGAAGATATTTCACTGATCCTACAGGCCCCATGCTGGAACCTTCTTCCTCTTGGCATTCTCACTATCAATTCCTCACCCATTGCCATAGCTAGATCAGGGCAGGAAATTATTTTGGCTAGGCTGAGACATAAGCACAGGTGGTACCACTTGTTATACACTTTTTTAGTTTTTGATGGGGGAGCTATGAGCTAACTTTATAGGTGTCTTTGAGCCATTTGTTTGGTCAGGAAAGTACAAGCAAGAGCTTTTCTTGAAGTTGATCAAGTGCATTGCTGCTGACTTCTGGGCTGCCATCTTGCAGAAGACACATCCCTTCTTGTGGTGCCTCAGGATGATGGTGCCAGCCAGTCACAGACTGGCTACAGCCAAATATCCTCGATTCCTTACTGCCCGCAACTGTGGATGTGAGCAGTTTCTATTTTGTGTTAGAAGATTTTCACCCCAAATTTTGAATTCTATTGTGCTTGTTATTTTTATTTTATTTTATTTTTGCTATACTAAGGTAAAATCTCTTTGTCATAAATTCTTTTTCCCATATGTTTGTGTTCTTCCCCTTGGTAAATCATTTACTCTTATCATGGCCTTTTTATACAGCAGTTTCCATTGGGACGATCATGTCAACTTTACAGGTAAATAACAAACAGGAATATTGCTATCAAAGTTACTTCCAAAGGCCATGAAGAGTCAATCACTAGATAAGATCAAGAACTTAGTTCTAAATATAACCTCTTCCTCAACACTTGTGAATAGTAAATTCTGCTAAAACTAACTCTACCCTAAAATTCCTCATAGGAATTTTGCTGCTTCCTAACTTATTTTCTAAGGACATCACTCAATGCGAAATTTGCTTCACTGAATCTTAAATAGCTGATTCTGTGGCTTATGTATGTGTCCCACCTTTCTTTGATGATAAGATGCTAACATAAAAACTTCCATTTTTTTTAGCTCTGTGAACTTGATTCTGAGAATATATTGCAATTAAATAGTTGTTCAGGGTGGCCTTCCTAAATAGGAAGGATATTCCAGTTGTTCGTGGGTTTGGCTTAGCTTATACAGTTTATTTGTTTGGGTTGTATGCTTTGAACATGTGCCCAGGGCTTTTAAAGAGAGTGATGGGAACATTTGTACAAATGAAATTGAAAGCAAGTGAACAGGCATTGCCAACAACTTCAATTATGAACCTAGCAACACGCGTACTTATTTGATAGTTTGGGGGGGGGCACCTGATGGTCTCTCACAGGGTGCTTGCCTTAAATATTTAACAGGCAGAAAATAAAAGGCATGAAGACCTTCCACCCGTTTGGCTACCCAAAGATATGGCAAACTGCCTTGTGTACTTTCCCCAGTATCCTTTTCCCTCGCAGGCACTATCAGGAATGAGGGTAAAGTCCTGAAGCAGTCAGAGTGGTCATTAATGTCAGGTGATGGGGTGGCTCCACCATCCTTTTTCCTCCTCCCACAAAGTTTCTCTCAAAGCCTAAAAGGCCAGCATATCATAGACTGTGTTCACGTCTATGTCTTCTAACCTTATTGCTTTCTATTGCCCAAGAGGGAAAAAGCCAAACTCTTAGGAACCTCTCTTCTTTTGACAGATAAGTTTCCCAGAAATGGTAACCAGAAAAGCTGGAGGGTTGTTACCCACGAGTATTACTAAGATCAGAGTGGTGAACCAAAAGAATTTGGAGAGTTTGAGAATCATGAAGTTTGGGGTGGTTGACACACACTTTCTTTTTCCTTTAATTCTTGAGGGTTTTTTTTCCCCTTACATCTTCAATTTCAGTCAAGTGTATTCCATTCCAGACATAAAGTCAAAATCCTCTTCTCTCCATTCTATGCATGGATCAGGACTAATTATAAGGTAAAAATAACATTGTCTCCTCCCTTGAAATGTGTAGCTTTATTCTAAAAAGTTATTTTTTTGAGAGGTCTGTTTGTTGTTTTTGTTCTTCATGTGATATGAAATGGTATTTCTAGGGTAGTTATTTTATGTTGTCCTAATAAAATTTAGGGGACAAGCAACCTAAGTGTGCAGTTTTTAAGGCTTTTTAAAAAACTGATAGGAAAAGACACACAGCAACACAAACAGTTGATGGCCATTTCTGTTTGAATGTAACAGCTAGAACTAGAAGCATCCCCAAAAGAATGCTGAAGCCCACTGAAATGTCCCAGCAGGTTGCTACGTTTGCACTTCAATGTCCACTAAATTTTATGTAATTACAGCTGCCTGCTGAAGGAGGCTTGAGGTCTCTGCAGCCTATTAGGACCTTAGTTATGGCTGGAAGGGTAGTAGGTAGGATTCAAACTTGCACCTGCACCC
>PVHX01018075.1:0-38132 GCA_004024805.1 Geosciurus inauris
TTTATCACCTCATGGAAAGGAATAAATAAGGAGCTTCCCAAAAAAATCTCATAAAGGGAAGTGCTTCAAAGAAAGCATTCCTTGGAAAAGGCAGAACTAAAATCTCTAGTACTTTTTCTTTTTGGGAAACCCTTTTCTATGCACTGATGACACAATTGTGTCTTGGATACATATATTTCCTACTTACTTTTGAATTTGGAGAAAATACTTTGAAATTAGAAATACAGAGACAAAATCTTGGGAATTTTACTATTTATTTTTTTGCTAAGTAATGTGATTAACCCATATTCAGAGAATATGGTATCCAATCAAGTATATACTTTCTCTATCAGAGACTCAGTCTCACCTCAGCAATGTTCTACTTACAATGTGATTCAGTCATTCTTCAAACACTGAACAAGTATGTACGTTTTCTCTCAAGTCTGTGGCAGAGTAAGATGTTCTCTCATTATTTTTTCTCACACTTCAAATTCTTAAAGTGAGCATAGTTATTCAAAATCACTGCATCTAGAGTCAACTATTTTGGGTTTGAATACTGTGTGACTTTTGTCAAGTCATTAAAACCCTTAAAGACCCAGTTTCACTATCTTCAAAAAGGTAGAAATAATAACAGCTAAGAGAGCTAAGACACTATTTAACCAGGCAATAGAATTATTAACATATGATTTGTTAGAGCAAATGCTCAATAAAGGTTAATTTTTATGTTACCCAACCAAGTTCCTGGGCAAATTTGCCCTGTATGCATTCAAAAACAAAATTAAATTTTGGGAGTGTCAAATACTCAAACTTATTTTCATTCTATAAAATTTACTTCTATAATTGATCTCTATTATCATTTAAACACTTCTTTTCTCAGAATCCTTCCACATGTTCATATGTCGTTCTGCAGGTTGATGAGCTCTTAGACTGAAAACCACTTGAAGTCAGTCAGCCTGTGGATTCCACACACCAGATTCAGTGCGTGCCTCATGCTTATTATACAAAATATTGACTAAGTTGTCTGTAGTTCTGATTCCCAACTCAACTCTGAACACTATGGAAGCTTTTGACTTTGATTTATTTATCGTGGTATCTTCCCATGAACAGCACAGTGCCTCCTTCACAGTGTGTGCTCACCCTTTTATGAAGAGAATTCATTTTATGGGCAAAAGGAAAATTCAGAAAATTAATATTTTCAAAGTAAAGGAAATGGAATTTCCCTTTTTTAATTTTAAAGGATAATTAAATAGAGTTCCTTTGGCTTCTATAGCAAAGATTTATAAAATTGGTGTGTGTGTTTTTCTTCTCTGCCTCCCAGGAAATTTACCCTGTAATGTTGCCAAGGAAACACTAACAGCTTCAGCCTGGTAGAGGAGGAAGATGCCTCATTAACAAACTCAGCTTTATTATTTGGATGCTTGCCTTGAGGAGCTGGTGTTCTGTAGAAAGATTGTTTCCATTAAGCATTATGTGAAAAATTGAGTGACTTTTTTAAAAGAAATTTTGTCTTCTGTTACTCATTCCCAGTGCTATAAATCTTACATACTATGAGATGTTATATAAAAATAAATATTATTGACATTTAATTTAATATATTTGAACTACTTAATTATACTAGATATACATATTAGGGGCATTTTTCAAACATTGATTTATTCATTGTATGGTAATTAGGGAATCAGGACTTTAATCTGAAGTATTGACAGTATTTCATCAGAAGATAAATTTAATGTATTGTGTATTGTCTATTAAGTCATTTTGTATTTTTCCCTTCTTATGAACTAGAAACTCTAAGATATATAGAAATATATTGCTTCAAGATGAGATCATGCCGAGTTTAGGGCTTTTTCCTTTAGAAGGTTGTCTCATTAGTGGATGCAAGATGGAATGGAAAGGCTGGGGGTTATGACACTTGAGGCTTTGAAGTTCCTTTCAGGATTCACTAAATATATAATCTCAAGCAAGTAATTCATCTCTGTGTTCATTTGGGCATTGTATGAAGATTTGTTGTGCAAACAGTAATGCCTTTAGCTATGCTTTCAAAGTGATGCATGTATACAAAAACAAGAAATAACTTCAATACGTATATCCTCAGCATTTTTATGTACTAAATGAGAACTACATGCTTTATTCATTCATTCTCTCATTCATTCATTCAACAGGTCTTTATTGAACCCACTGTGTAGCAAACTTTGCTGGAGCAGAGGCCTCTTGCTGGCCTTTAGCAACATTGTTTTTGTACTTTACAGTGTTAGCTGTAAGGATGGTTACATTACTGACAAGCCCTGTGCTTCACCATTCCTATAGATTCATTAAACTATTCATACCTTTATAAATTATCCCTTTTTAGAACACTCTTCTATGAAGGCTTTGAGTTTGCAATTTTTTCCAGGTGAAAACTTTACTGATTTAGACAGTTAAAGAAGGTTGTGCTCAGGTTTTGATATCTAAGCTGAGATCCAAATAAATTTAAGTGAGTTAATAAACCAGAAAGGTATCTAGGGAATGTGTATAATAAGCAGTGTTAAAAAGCATATGCAAAGGCTTTGAGATAAGAGCCATATTTACACTAATTTTTGAATAATAATTGGGCCAATGTGACTAGGATGGTATAAGAGAGGGAGAATTACAAAAGATGGGATCAGAGAAATGGCTGAAAGCAAGATCACACAGAGTATGGCATGTCAAAGTAATAAGTCTGGGTTGTATTCTTTCATATTGGTGGAAAACCATTAAAGGATTTTGGACAAGAGAGTAATTTACAGATGTAATTTACATTTTTAGTAGATCTGACTGCTGTGTGGAGACTGTATGATGGAGGAGAAGAAAAGGACAGATTCATAAACAACCAGGTGTAATTTTTTAGTTTAGGAGAGAGATCTTGTTGATATAGACTAAGGAACTAGAATAGTAAGAGTGAAGGTAGAGTCAAATTGATGCCATATTTTAAAGAGGGTCTTAGTGGAATAAGCTGAAAATTTGGACCTAAACAATTAAGTGACTGATAATGCCATTTAATAACATGGAGATCACTGGGACAGGAAACTAATTTGGAGACCATGAAGTCAAATTAAGGTTTGACCTCACATTAACTTAATGAAGTTTTAGATGCCTAAAATGCATCTAAGTGGAGATTAGAGTACATGGCATGGATCCCAAGGGTAAGTTGAAGATAGAAATTCAGAATTCATCACATATGTAGTATATAGAACTATGGTACTAAAGGAAAGCTTATAGAGGAAGGCAGTAAATGGAAACCAAGAGAAAAAGAGTATTTCAAGGAGAATGTAGAGGTCAACCCTGTCAAGCATACCTTAGTGGGATGATGAAAAAACACTGGCGAATAGATTTAAACAATAAGATGTGTTTCAGCAAAGCAGTGGCAACAACAGGAACACCAAGAGAAAATGGTAGAAGAGGGAAATTTTGGAAAATTTTCTAACACAGAGGATAAGATAAATGCTTAATTTTGATATTGTGAATATGACAAATATTATAAACTTCTCTACAAACATAAAGCACTTCACTAAATATTTTAAAGACCGAATCAAATTCTAAATATAACAATTCAATAAAAATGGTTATTTTACTACTTTATATTAATTCCACTGACCTTGATGCAGTTTTGAATAGATTGCTTAATTAACTCATATATTTTTTTGAAATATGATAACTTTCCCCCAAAGAATCCCTAAATTATCTCCAAATTGCAAATATGCGTGCATTAATTTTCTAGATATGCAATAATAAAGTAGTACAGACTGGGTGGCTTAATAAACTGAGATATATTTTCTCATGGTCTTAGAAACTAGAATACCAAGGTCAAAGTGTTGGCAAATTTGATTTCTTCTGAGATCATGCAAGGTACCTTAAGAATATATGCTTCCTTAAATTTTGCACCATAAGCACCTGCTTATCTCACTCAAATTCTGGCCCTTATTTCCAAACCCACAGGACAACAATAAACTGGATGAACCAGATAACAGGAAAAAAGAGAGGTAGGCTTCTCTGTTAAAGAGAAGCCAATTTCATACTGCATCTAACTGGGCTTACTTAATGCAGATGGGACTGGTATGGGAAGGTGTGAGGTGGGCAGCCCTATGCCTCTTTAGTGCCCAGGAGGCTAAGAAGAAACAGCTATTTGGAAGCTCCCCTTAAGACTACCTCCCTTGCCTGTCTACCAGGTGGCCCATAAGACACCGCATCCAGACTTAGGCCAGCTCATGGTTTAGTCTTGCTTACAAAGCCAATGTGGACATATCAGAGGCCACCAGGTAGAGTGGGAAGCTGCTTCTCTAGTACTGTTATTGAAAAGCATGGGTGTGGAGTCTTATAAATATGTTTTGTAATCAAACTTCTTAGAAGTTACATGTCGTGCTATTGGGTATATTATCCAGCTCCTAAGTAGAAAAGAAATAACTAACTTATAAAGAAGTTAGAGTTAATGTGTATAAAGCATTTATGACTGGCACATTAGTAAATATTAGGTAAGTAGTAGTTATGTTATTAGTTATCACATGTAAATGATGAACAAATATACAGCACACCATATAAATGTTTGTTCTGAATGCTTTAGTTAAATAATATTACAATAGTAATTTTTAAAACTTTCTAAGAAATCAATGCTTTTACTATTTGATATCTTTTCTGTTGTGAATAGAAAAGTACATTTAAGTAACACTGTAGGCATTGTCAAAGATTTCACTTTTATAGATAAAATATTTATAACATTCAAAAAGATCGACTTATTTTTAGTTACCATTTAAGAGTTATATAGCAATGCATATTTTCAGAGTTCCTCAAAAGATTTATTTTACTCATTATCTCATTATGCATTTATGCACATTTGTTCATTATTCACACCTGAAAAAATTCTTTTTGCATCAAATGGTAAGCCATGTTTGATTTGGGCTTCTATCCAAGTAGGACACTCTTACTCAGCTTTACCAAAATAGAACAGAAGCTCAAAATTGTTTTATAATTGAATGAGTAAAGGGATAAGAATGTACATTTATGAACTCTTTAGAACCATAAATGTTCTATGGTTTATGTTAAATTCAACACCTTAAAAGCTACACATATCAATACCTTTTTGTACTCAACATTGAAATTCTTCTTTTGTTTTTTTTCCCCTCAAGATCATGATTAACCTGAAAAGCTTAAAATTTTTAGAAATCTGAAAATGCGTACTCTTATCTATCATAGTAAAGAATGTTCATGATAAAACTTTAAAAAATAATTACAAATTGAATGAACTAAATTCTTAAAATAGTTGTCATCTGAATTAATTTCTATATTTTCTCTCATAGTTGCTTTAGAATTCTAATTGCTAATATAATATGTATGCCTTCCTATGCCTATGAAGAAAGACACATTATCTCAAAGTGTATTTAATATCATTCTTAACACATTTTACTTATGTGACTTAATAAGAATGTTAAAGAACATTTAAGATCAGATAATTTAAGTGATTTGATTCTTTTTGGTGTGCATGACACTAGAATACATAATTTTAACAGGAGGATGAAGAAAGGCCCTTCACAAATAGACCTAACAATAGAGATATGTTAATTGGGATTAACTGGCTTTTGAAAGCTAGAAAGGTTAAACTGAGTTAAAGGCAAAGAGAAAAATCTGTTTTCAAACATTACTTAAATAAAATACTCCAGGATTTAGACAACTAGATTCTATATATCACCTTTATTCTATGGCGGACTCCTTTAACAGTTGAATGGTTGAAGTCATTTTTACAGTCCTTTTTTGTTGTTGTTGTGTTATTGTTGTTTTGGTATCAGGAATTGAACCCTAGGACACTTAACCACTGAGACATATCCATAGCCTTTTTTTTTTTTTAATATATATATTTTATTTAGAGACAGGGTCTTGCTGAGTTGCTTAGGACCTCGCTGAGTTGCTGAGGCTGGCTTTGTACTTGTGACCCTCCTGCCTCAGCTTCCTGAGCCACTAGGATGACAGGCATGCACCTCTGCACTCAGCTACAAGCCTTTTAAAGCTAGGATGGGAGAAGAAAAGGGATAGTTACTCAAAAGCTTTATGGATAAGGGGAAAGTGTATCTAGGTGTATATATTTATACACACTACATATACGTGTGTGCGCGCACGTGTATGTGTGGATACTATTGAAAAGACAACTTAATAATTATCTTGGTGAATCCTCCTTGTGATTGCCTTATCATTTATGACCATCAATATAATATGAACAAAGAAATTCATCATCCACTGAGTTCCTGCTCAGTGTCAGCTTCTTCACATGGAAACATACACCACCCTTCCTTCTCTCCTGCCTTTAGTGTTTCAGTCACATCCTCTCTCAGACCCTTGTGTATTGTTAAGATTTCCTATTCTCAGGCTGGGGATGTCGCTCAGTGGTAGAGCATTTGCCTAGCAAGTCTGGGGCCCTAGGTTCAATTCTAATACCACAGATAAAGATTTCTCATTCTTTATATGCCAGGGGAAAATGATAGGAAGTTCCAAGTGAATTAGTAACATAGGTTCTCTTAATGATTTCAAAGTATTGATTGTTTCTCTAATCATATACATCTAATATTTTTTACTTCAATCTTGGGTCAGTTATCTTTTTTTTTTTTTTTTTTACTTTCTTATTGCAATCTTTGGTTACTCATCCCTAACATTTCAACCATATGCAAACAGATAAGAAGTGATCAGGCTGGGCACAGTGGCATCTGTAATCCCAGCACTTTGGGATGCTGAGACAGGAGAATTGCGAGTTCAAAGCCAGCCCCAGCATCAGCGAGGCGCTAAGCAACTCAGTGAGACCCTATCTATACATAAGCCACAAAATAGAGCTAGGGATGTGGCTCAGTGTTTGAGTACCCCTGAGTTCAATCCCCAGTACCAAAGAAGTGATCAGGGTCACAGGAAAAAGCCTTTTTAGCAAAAAGTGTAATTCTCTAATGTACTTCCAAACTCCCAGCCAGCAGTGTTTGAACAGACTGATGTGGATTTGTTTTGTTTTGTTTTTGTGTGCTTGTGTGATGTGTTTATTTATTTGTTTTGTTTTTTCATTGTGATAGATGAGAGGTGGCTTAAATCAATTACAAACACTAAAAACATGGAGATAGGTGGTACTGGGGACTGAAATGGACCAAATTATAGCCCATGTTTGAATGATTATGTCAAAATGAACCTCAATTCTATATGTAACTATAATCCATTAATAGAAATGTTTTTACAAAACCAGCGAGATTTTATTTTAAAACATGAAATTCTCATTTCTTCTGAAAAATCAAATGATTGGAATGCTTAACACCAAAGCCTGTAAACAAGGCACAGCCTTACAGCTTTTCACAATATTGCCTGTTTCCCCACTTATGATCACCTTGACAACTGCAATCATTGCTCAGACATGACCTTCTGTGGTTACTGATTCAAGATTAGAAATTGATCTTTGTAACAGAACAGTTAATCTTTATCTCCTTATTTCCTCTCTATATAGTAATAGAGTAGATCATAGATAATTTAAAAATTTTGTAGGTTAGGCATTTTCCATAGACTTATGTTTTTATGCTAATTGAAGGTAAATTTTTTTCTATTCTGCCCTCACTTTGACTTTTTAAAGAGGTAACATCTATTTTCCTGTCGTGAGCCATTTTATTTGCATATTTCCAGAATATTTAACCCATTTATATGTATATACATATATGTGTCTATATACATACATATATATTACAGACTGTATAGAGATGGAAAATATATAGATCTTTAGATATAAGCTATTTGTGTAGTATTAGTAGTATGTCAGGTTGTAAATGAAGAAAAGTACCTGAACTTCCCTAACTTTGCAACTGAAGACAGTATTGTGCTGTGGGACTGGGGAATGTTCCATACTATTGAGTAGCCATTTTACAATCACACCTCTCCCCTTTTCAGGATATCGAATCCCTAACAGGAGGGCTGACTGGTTCTAAGGGGGCTGATCCACCGGTAAGTTAGATTCTTCATTAAATTTAAGTGTTGATGAATTGAATTGTGTATATACCAGATAATCAGATGACTGTTTATCATTTACCCATACATAGATACTTTTTGAAATATAGCTATTGTAGTAATTAACACAAAAAATGTGAACTTATTTCGAAGTGTGGTCTGGTGTTTTAAAATGCTGTAATTACTCATGAAATCTATCTCCATTTATGGGCATTGAAACATCAATAAAAACTTCATTAGAATATATTAATAATTTATGTTCTACCAATGGGTTACTGCAACTAGAAAGTTTATCATTCCAAGTATAAGTGTGGAATTTGTTGCACTGTATTTTCTATTTACTGATAAAAGTATGTCTATGCTATAAATATCATTGATTCTTGATATGATTGTTTCTTTCCTATTTAACCCAGAAATCTTCTAAAAAATTAGAGATAAGGTTATCTAATTTTTAAAGATTACTTTTAAGCAATAAGAGGAGCTTGATGTTCTAGTATTGGAACATCCTGATCCTTACTGTGATTTCTTATTTGAGAAAACATTGATCAAAATGACATTCCTGTAACATCAGGAGAGATACAAATATGAATTCAAAATGTCTAAGTAAAGTAATAAGATAGATTTAATGTATTTTAACAAATAGTCAATGTACAGATTCTTATCACTGTTTGCCTTTCACTTAGCATGGTGAAATTTAATGAGGAACACATAAAACCCAATGTTCCCAGTTATTAGATATGCTTTACCTGGCCATGTAAGTGAAGTACATAATTCCATTAAAACACCAATAAAGCATAAAAGGGATAACATTTAATTATAATTCTTTCTTTTCTATTTTACTCTCTTGTTCTTTTAGTTAGCTTCTTCATAGCTGTGACCAAAAGACTTAAGAATAACAACTTACAGGAGGAAAAGTTCATTTTGGCTTCTGTATTCAGAGATTCAGTACATGGTTGGCCAAGTCCATAGCTCTAGGTCCAAGGTGAAGCAGAACAACATGGCAGAAGGGTGAGGAAAGCAGCTCAGAACATGGCAACCAGGAAGCAGAGAGCAAGCTCTGCTCACCAGGAACAAAAATATAAACCCCAAGTCCCTCCCTCAGTGATATACTTTCTCCAGTTATACCCTACCTGCATACAGTTACTGTCCAATCAATCCACATCAGTGATCAGGTTATGACTCTCATAATCTAATAATTTCCCCTCTGAATAATCTTATGTTATCTCACATGTGAGCTTTTGCTGGACACTTCATATCTAAACCATAACATATGTAATGGCATTGCTTAATCTTCATCAAGTTGCTCCTAAAAGAGAGCTAAATAACAAATCGTAGTTCTTTCATTTGTTTTTATTTTCATCATCTGAATTTATATAGGAAAAATGTATTGGCCACAAACAACTACTTATATTTATACACTGAACCTATTACATTGCAGCATAAATAAAGATGACATATAAGTTAACCCAGAAGGTATATTAGGACCAGCCTTTTATTTAAGTATTATAGGTACTGCTTATGTAATGTAATTTCACCCTGCTGCCTTGCACTGTGCCTAAATGCAACATTCTCTTTATATCTGAAGATTAATCCATCCTATGAAATACTTCCTTCATCTGTTCACTGATTCTTTAAAGAATTCTACATTAAAGATTTGTTTGTATGAGAAGAATTTGTTCTAGTACAAAATTAAACTAAACCCCTTTCTCATACAAGTGGTGACAAAAATAATAATCATTATTTGCATATTAAATTAATTTATGATATACTTTAAAAGAGTATATTTCTAAACATGGAAAATTAAGTGGGCCTGTGGTCTGGTTGTTGAAAGAAACCCTTTGCAAGGGGAATAAAGTAACAGGAAGAAAAAGTGGTTGTCCTGAAGGCAAACTTCCTCAACTTCCTTCCACACAGAAAAAAGTCAATAAGCATTAGGCATGTAATGTTCTGCATTAGGTATGCAACTAATTTTCTTAACATTAGGTTTCCACTTTCAGCTGTGTGTATACATATATGTGTATGTATATATTTATACATATGTATATATATATATATATATATGTATATATTAGAGAGAGAGAGAGAGAGAATTTATAATATTGTGAAGATCTGTGTTCTTCCTTGGTCATGTTCCATCCTGATAATAGATATTTTATATGCTTACATTTTCTGAAGTTCAGTGCTTATGCTTATGTGTAACTTTTTGTTGAGTGAAAAATATCATGAGAATTTTAGGTTATGTAAGAGCTTAGACAATTTGGGGTTTCATTATTATAATAGCAATAATTTGTTATCTCCCCATTGTTATTTATCTGTATCACATAGCCAGAAGCAATGTAATAAAGTCATTTTCTCTAGCCCTCTCTAAAGCTTTATAAAGTTCCTTAAATGTGAAGGTGAAATGGTCAGATTTGCCAGGATTACTTATATCATATGAGAATGAGTTTAGCCGGGTATGATGGCACACCCCTGTAATCTCACCAGCTTGGGAGGCTGAGGCAGGAGGATCATGAATTCAAAGCCAACCTCAGCAAAAGTCAGGCACTAAGCAACTCTGTAGAACCCTGTCTTTAAATAAAATACAAAATGGGGCTGGAAATGTAGCTCAGTGGTCGAGTGCCCCTGAGTTCAATCCCTGGTAGCAAAACTAAATAAATAAATAAAAATAATGAGTTTTACATAAAACTTTTATATTTAAACACAAGTCAGAAAACTGAAAGTCAGATTAAATAAAATGTAACCTAAATCCATTTAAAATTTTATATACTTTATTCTTTAAAATGTCATTAATAGATCATCAAAATACTATTGTCTATTTCTAATGTTATGTATTTTTGTATAACTACAATGCACAACTAAAACCATTCTATGATGAAAGTTTCACTGGTAATAAATTTAAGTCCCTTTAATTTTTTATTCATTCAGCAGAATATACAAAATGCTGAATTAATGTTCTCTCTCAAGAATGCATAGCTATATAGTAATTTCTTTACCTGTATAGTAGATAATTCAGAGAGATCTTGAAATAAAAATGGTATGTTTTAAGAACTGAAAATGTTGATCTGGATCCACATAAGTATTATTTTGGAAGCATTAGAAAAGTAAAGTTTTATTATGTCAAATTGTAAGACATGTATAAAATGTTGTATCCAATTTGCAAATGTCATGAAAATTCTGCATATTTAATAACAACAAATTTGAGGAACTCCAGGGATATTTTGTATTAATATTTTTAACAATAAATGTTAAGTAGACTTTCCAAAAATTTAAGAAGTCTCAGTTTTGATGCTAATAATGAAAGAGAGAACTGCTCATTCATATTTTCAGGGGCAATTCAAGAATTTTTACAATGGCTTTTTTTCTGAAAAATATTTTAAGAGGCATATTTTTTAAATTCAGAAACTGGAAATTAATTGCTGCAGCAAATAGAATTTGCAGAATATTCTGTTTTATTTTATTTATTTATTTATTTATTTATTTTTGGTACCAGCAATTGAACCCATAAAGGGCTTAACCAATGAGTCATATCCACAGTCCTTTTTTCTATTTTATTTAGAGAAAGGTTCTCACTGAGTTGCCTAGGGCCTTGCTAAATTGTTGAGGCTGGCTCTGAACTTGTGATCCTCCTGCCTCAGCCTTCTGAGCCACTAGGATTACAGGCATGTGTCACTGTGTCCAGCAAGATTATTCTTAATCATAAAAAATAAACTCTTTCATCACCAAAAAATTTATCTATTAAATATTAAGTTAAAACTATCTTTGAAAAATTATATAAAAATATTCTGCATTTTTCATAGATTTCCTTTTCCTAAAAAAATTAGATCACAGATTAACCTACAGTGTAAAAACACATAATATCTACATAGAAAGATAAAGGGAAAAACTAGTTAATTAAAATCTAAGGGTAAAATATGATAATTAAATTAAATAGTATTTTTCAAATATAGTTGACTCTTCCTATCCATACACAGATTCTGTATCTGTGGATTCATTGAAATGCAAATTAAAATATTTGAAAAATGAATTGTATTTGTACCTAAGATATACAGACTTGTTCTGTGGTTATTACCTTAAACAATACAGTGTAACAATATTTATGCAGCTATTACACTGTATTAGATATTACAAGAAATGATTTAAAGAGAAGTTGTGTGTAGGTTTTATGTAGATAGTATGCTATTTTATGTAAGGAACATGCACAGATTTTGGTATTCATGAGAGAACCAACGTTGGATGGATACTGAGAGATGACTGTTGACCACTTAGCCACAGTTTAAATATTTTTTAATATTAACAGTATTAGTATGTGAAAAACTTGGGAACTATTAGGAATTAGCATGTCCCAGATAAGCCAATTGTCAGCTAATCCTAGGAAGTCCAAGGTAGGCTGTAAGCATTTCAGCTTCAGATGGCCAGAATTTTGGAAACTGAGTAACTACGATACAATCCCTGAGTCCTATTGTACATTTTCAGTGCAGGAACCAGATGTGCAATGCAGTGTGGAACCAGAGTGTAAAGCATTACAACCCCTGTTGGCCCATGAGCTGGTGTCTTAGAGGTGTTTGTCACACCTGGCCTGGTACCCAGATTCCACCTAGACTGTGAGCTATGAGATCTATATAGGTAGGATTTAGTAGATCAGATTGGCCAAAAAAAGGTAAGTTTGGTGATGCAGATTTCAGCAGACTAACATACATGATTTGGTTTAAGAAAATATTCTCTAATATTCTCATAATGTGCTATTTACTGTGATATCATTTCTGATATCTTTTAGAGGTAAATGTGGACAAAATCTAATAATGGGCCAAACTGTAGAATACATGAAATACATTCCAGAAAATATTTCACTGGAACATACATTGGTCAAATGTGGAAACATTTTTTCTCACAGGGATATTGGGGTTTAGGTTAAGTTCATCTTATGGCTGCACCTAGAAATTGCAGCAAGAATGCTATTGAGGTTATTAAGTTCCCCTCTTTGTAAAATACCTTTGCTTTTTTCCTATTTTTGTGGCTTTAGAAAAATAATTTTTATAAATTTGCTGCCTTTAGAACTTAGTTTTTTAAATTGCTCTGTTTCTTTTTCTAAATGTTAAAGACTTTTTTTATTTCTAGAGTGAGATTATAAGCGAATCCCCATCTGATTCATCCTTAGACTTGATATGCACACTGTCCTGAACATTCTTTAGCTCTATTAATTTTTCCCCCACTGAGGAGCCAGAATTGCACATTCTGTATTTTTGTACTTTCTGTTCTCATTTTATAGCTTCTTGATAGTACTTGGCAATTCAGGTAAACACACTACAAATATTTTGAAAAAAATTCACTTTCTTGAGAGAGTTATCTAGACCAAGTTTTTCTGTCTATTTACACACACACACACACACACACACACACACACACACACACACATCAAATTGTAAATGGGCTTAAAACTTAAAAATCTTTCAAACTGATTTTACTTTGTCTATCCAAAAACTACTAATGTTCTACTGACTTCAAAAGATAAGGAATAAAATGATATGAATCTGAATTGTGATGTAACATACTTACTTTTAACTTAAATCTTATTTTCTTTTGTCCTTTTATTTGTTTATTACAAATTCAGTGTATATCTGATTGGAAATATATGCTAGTCATTTGGTTTAAAGATGCATTGTTAGTATTTCACTTCAAAATCATACAATATAATGAGATAGACAGTTTGGTAAAAAGAACAGTTATGTTATATAGGAGCCAGGTGAAATGAAAGCAAGTAAAAAGATCATATAATCCAATTGGTGGAAACACAAAGGAGCTAGAGAATTTAGGTGAGCAAACAGAATGAAATCATGTCTATCTTCAAATTTTGGGGATGAGTGGAATTTTGCCTAAAGAAAGGGGCAGGGCATGGCAGTTTAAGCAGAGGAAACTGCATCTGCATAGGTCAAAAATAAAAATATAATGTCATGTGAATTGGGTATAAAAAACTTGAGAATGGTAAGATAAAGTTTAGAAGGTTAAGTAGAGTCAAGAACATGTGCAAATTCATGGAAGGAATTTGTATTCTATACTAAGGACCATAAGGAACCATTAAATCTTTAAACAGGAGCATCACTTAATCCGATCTTTCCTTTAGAAACATTTCCTTTTCTCTAGTTTGGGAGTGAATTACAGAAAAATCTAAAGCGAGGAGATAAATGAAAAGATTTTTGTAGTCCCCTGAGGATGATGACAAAAATTATAATAGTGACTTTTTGTTTATTATGTCAGATTCTAAAACAAAAATTTCCTGTTTTCTCTCTCATATGTTTTTTTAAAAGTTGATTAGAATTTATAATAATTTTTAATCTGGCTTTGTGCCTGTTTTTTCAGAAATTCATTTTTTAAATAAATCTATTTTATTTATTTATTTTTTAAATGGTGCTGAGGATCAAAGCCAGTGCCTCACACATGCTAGGCAAGCACTCTACCACTGAGCCACAACCCCAGCCCCAGAATTCATAGTATTAATTATTAGAAGTTGGAAAGGGTTGGCAGAGGGGGTCTACTGAGAGGTTGGATAGCATGTACTCAAACAATTAGAAGTGATGTTCTAATACTCTATAGCACATGATATGATAGTTCATTATAACTTGTTATATCTTTTATGAATATTTAGAAGAGCTTGAGGCCTGCAAACGCAAAGTGATGATAAAATAGAAACTTTCTTGATTTGATTGGTGTAGATTCTATACCCCATAAATATGTACAATCATTATATGTTAATAAAAATTTTGAGAACAGTTGAAAAAACAAAACTAGGTAAGGACAATATTTCAGGAGAAATTGAAATTAAAATGAAAAAATAAAACAGCAAGTGATTTATAAAAATAATTAAACAGCATATGAGACAATAGAGTGACAATGAGACTGGAGAGGGGGACTGATTGATGAGACAATGAGGATGGAGTAAACACATGAGAATAATGGTTATCTGGAGGGAGAATATGAGGCCTATGGTTAAGTCAATTGTGACATTTGAAATTTCTGCTTTGGCAACTGAGTCAATGAAAGGACGATTCACAGTGTCAAGAAACCCATGACTTGGAGCATTTTTGAAGGGGAAATGAAATCCATTATAGACACATTAAATTGAGATGACTGAGTTGGGAATAAATGAATGATTTTGGAATTTAAGATGAGATTGAATTTTAAACCAATGATTTGGACATATAAAAGAATGTACTGAAGCTATTGGAGTGTCTAAATCATCCCTCACAAAAAATGTAAACAGAGATAGAAGAGTTCAGAATAAAGCTTTGAGGAAGAAAAATATTTAAGTAAAGATAAGAGGAAAGGGAAACATCAGGGAAAAAATATGCCCAGGAAGAGACCAAGCACAGCTGGTACACGAAAAGAATACCAGGAAGGCATAGAATCATAAATGAAAGGTTAAGATAGGATTAAAAGACTTATAATAAGGTTCATGATGTCAAGAGTCCAAGAAAAAATAGTGTCCAATATATATAGCAAGAAGTTAAATGATAATCAAGATTAGAACAATTTTAGTGGGATAATTTGGGTAAAATCAAGTTTATAGTGGCCTGGAAATTTAAATGGAAAACTAAGAATTGAATTCAGTGGCTATAGAGAACTATTTCAAAGAGCTTAGCTATGACAGAAGTGAGAGGGGGCAAGAACCAAAACAGGATGTGAGGTGAAGAGACGATTAAGGAGCAAAAATTATAATGTGTTGTGTCATCACCTAGGTCCTTGATTTAAGCATTTCAGAACCAAAGTATTCCTGGTTGTTAATAAGATGCAGGGTGTGGTCATTGATATGGTAATGAAGTACCCCAGGAAAGAAGCTTGTGGGAACTGATGACAGCAAGGAACTGTGGTTAGGAGGTTGGATTCATTTATGTGGACTATTGAATTCCTTTCTACCTGTAT
Organism: Geosciurus inauris; assembly: GCA_004024805.1. Taxonomy (NCBI): domain Eukaryota; kingdom Metazoa; phylum Chordata; class Mammalia; order Rodentia; family Sciuridae; genus Geosciurus; species Geosciurus inauris. Next base: position 15,862 of record PVHX01018075.1, read on the forward strand.
TCAACTCCCTTGATGATCCTAACCTATTTAAAAATTTAAGTACCATTTAGACAATGGTAGCTGAAAAAATGTATACCTCTACACTAGATCACACACTTGATCACACTTCACACTTGATCCTAACCTATTTAAAAATTTAAGTACCAATTAGACAATAGTAACTGAAAAAAATGTATATCTCTACACTAGATCACACGCTGGTCACACTTCAGACTTATGTGTCCAATTAATACTTGACATATCCACTGAAGGGGAAGCCACTCCCTCATGGCAGCAAGAAAGCAGAGAATGGGTCAGGAGAAGAGGTCACAGGGAAGATGCACCTTTCCAGGGATGGCCCAACCCACTCTCTCCAGCCATGCCCCACCTGCCTATAGTACCTACCTATTCAGTCTCTTCAGACTAGGATGGACCAATTAGTTTTTACCTCTCATACTCTAATCTTTTCACCTCTGAATATTCCTGCATTAACAGGAGATTTTAAGGGACATTTCACATCCATACCATAACACAAACATGTATGACTACTGAATCAGATGTTAGCTGTTAATTTAGAAGGTAGAGGCCTGGTTACAGCTATCCTAAGCCAGGCCAATGAAGAAAGATAATAGTAAGGGTTGTCTTTCACCTAGACTGTGATACATCAAATCAAATGATTTTTCCATGGATCAGATTGATGAAATAGAAAGATAATAAAACCATTTCCAAGATGACTACTTGATAGAGTAATGGGAACCAAGATGTGAGACTTTCTGTAAAGGGCAGAAACTGAGATGTGAGTCAGATGGGAGGGAGGAGGCAAATGGTTAACCAGGGAGAAAAATCACAAATTGCCTATGTCAATAAACTGTGTTTAGGATAACTGCTGAAAATGGGAAGTATTTTTGAGCTCTGTTAGCATGTTCTATAACTGATGGTTAATGTAAAAGGAAACATTTAAGAAATGATTTCTTTAGTATCCTCAATTATTTGAAAATGTCAGTGTAATGAAACAACTCTTTGTTAGACATAAGTTTTTTTAAAAAAATTATGGTTAATTTCTAATTAATCTATTGAAAATATATTTAAAGAAAAAATTTTGAAGGAAAACCAATATATAAATTAAATACAACAGGAAAAGCAAAATATTTTAACAATAAAATATATAGAAGTATATATTTCAGTCTATTGATTGTATAATTTAAAATTCAATATGAATTATTTTAATTCAACTATCTTTGTCCCCCAAAATAGTTTCTACAGTTTTCTCTAAAATGACAATTTTATTTCAACCACAGAAATTATAAATATTTGTATTTTGTTGTTTTTCCCTTATTTTCTTTTTTATTCCTTCCTTTCATTTTTATTTTTAATTGTTTGTACTATATATCATTTTATATATGCTCATATGAATTCATCTTCAACATGTATAAATATAAAACAATTTATACACATCTATAAAAATATATGTATATATATTTCTATAGAACATAGAACTGATATTTTAGTTTCTTGAGTTCTTGGCTAAACAGAGGCTGATCTCTACTTAGACCATTCTTATCTATCATAATAAAGTATAGCTATTTTTATTTTTTATCAAAGATGCTTATAATTTGGGATATTTATCTGAAATAAGAAGAGATGGATGAATGCAGCTTTATACACATAATTACTCATTAAAATGTAAAATTATAAAGTGAAGGTAAAAGTTTATTGAGAAAACATTTCTGTAATGCCAACTGTGTACTTACTACTATTTTAGGAACTTTAGAAGAAAGTAAGACATCAACACAGCACTATAGACTTTGGACAATCTACTTTACTAGTGATTATTTCTTTTAAAAATGTAAGTGTAAAATGTGACATGTAGATAAATATTAGTTTTGTGTTCCAGGGAAATAATAATCACATTTGGGGGTATTTTTTGGAAGACTCTTTTTTCAGAGGTAAATGCCAAACCAGATCTTAGAGAGTAATTTGCATTAAAGACTTTTCTTCTGGATGGAAGTAACTCAAGTGCTTTATTTTCCTTGGTCTTTAGAAGTATATCAATTTTACAGAGTTTAGCAACTAACAAAGTTTGCTGCTTCAACTTGCTTATATAGTACATTAGTTTGAATTTAGTTGCCAAAGTTATTAAGAATATAAAATTAAAACTGGTTTCTAGGTATCTTTCTTGAAATTATGTATGGGTGGCTTTTCTGAGGGAGTCCCAGACACCTTCCATGTGACAATGACAATAACTGCTAAACAGCTCTTCACCCTCAGTATAATTAGGCTACTGGCAGATGCTTGGCTTGCTAGTCCTAAAAGGAGTCATGATTGTGGTCAGCAGGTCTTCTAAGAAAGGAGGTCAAAGGCCAGTCTTCAGGATGGCATGTACAGATCTGGGCTGTTGCTATTGCTTCTCCAGGGATCTTGGTGAGGTGATGTTTTTTCTCCTTTGCAAGAGGGGAAAGGAGCTAATGTTATGAAAATTTGCCCTTGCCATTAGGAGTAATAAAGTCTAACCAAATAAGAAAAGAAGACTGCTCTGTCTTGGGATTCTCTCCTTTTTCCTCCCTGGGTCTGTAGGGGCTGGTAGACACCATTAGCCCTACCTTGGGAAACTTTGTCTTTGTGTTAAGGACACTTATATGAAAGGAAAAGAGCATGTGCTAGCTACTCTTCTATAAGGAGATAGTCTCTTTCAAATGCCTACAAAGAACATGCATTAGCAAAATGTGAATGCTTAAAATTGCATGCACATTCTTTTGTAAAATAAACTGAACATTAATTATAGCCACTACAGACACTTTAAAATCTGATTATATATTCATAATAAATTGAAATTGAGAATCTGCAGAATTCTTACTTAAAATTAAAATATACATCGACTCAAAAACACCATATAAGAGGAATACTCCATAAAGATTTTATGATAAGCTATTAAATTATTTTTTATTTAGACCCTTGAAGTGCATTAAGAAAATTAGAAGTGCTATAGGAAGAGTAGAAGAGTTAAAGTATTTAAAATCAATGTTTTACTCACAGAGTTCACCAGGGTTCTCTGAAAGTTATTAAATCATGTACATAAATTATCAAAAGTTTCTTATATTTTACTTAAAGGAAATTTTATATTTTAACTAGACCATGGAGAGAAGTTTTGTGTACATTTTTATTTACTATATTTTTCCTTCCTTTTAACCTATATTAAAATGGGTAATTCACATGTATTGATATTTTCTTCTATTAACAGCTCTTTCTTTAAAAAATTTTAAAAATCATCCTGATGAATGTTCCTACTATCCGTAGTTTTTCTAATGTTTTAAACATGAAAAGGTGCTGTATTTTGTCAAATGCTTTCTCTGCATCAATTGATAAAATCATGTGATTCTTATCTTTAAGTCTATTGATGTGATGGATTATGTTGATTGATTTCTGTATGGTGAACCAACCTTGTATCCCTGGAATGAACCCCACTTGATCATGGTGCACTATTTTTTTAATATGCTTTTATATGCGATGAAATACTAGGTGTATTATATTAGACCACCATTCTCCAAAAGGCCATTAATTTAAATAAAATTTGATATTCCAATAAACATTATTTCCTAACTTTTAAACAAATGCATGTAATTACCTTAAATATAAGTATAAAAGTGGTCAATCCAAGATAAATTCATGAGAATAATGTTTTTAAAAAAATATATGTTCACAATTCATATAAAATTTGAGTATAAAGATTGAAAGTACATGACAGGAAAAATATGCCACGATATATTAACTAAAAAGTCTGCAATATGTTAATATCAGAAATCAAAGTCTTTAAGAATATTATGAAATATAAGAGGAGAGATATTTCATTATAAAAATTTGTATACTAAAGACAGTATTCTTGCACCTAACAGCAATCATTTAAGTACTATAAAATAAAATTTAACAAAAGGAGAACACAAAAAAACAGTCATGGTGAAATGTTTTAAAATATTCTTCTCAGTACCTAATTGAATAAGATGATGAAATCTGTAAAGATAATGATAACTTGAATAATATGATAAATAAATTTGACCTCAGTGATATATCTGTACGTACATTTGTACTTATTTCTCAAAAATGACTAACTGTGAACCATAAAAGAAGACTCAAAAATTTTAAATAATTGAAATAAGGCAGACTATATTTTATTTCAATAGTGAAGTTCAGCAAGAAATTTTCAATTGATAACTAAAAAGCACTAAAATTTTTAGAAAGTAACACAGATATTTACAATTAATTCATTAGTCAAAGCAGAATTCAAAATGAAGTAATAAAACCTTTGTGAATTCAATTATATTAAGATATTTCACTTTGAAGTATAGAAGGTAACTAAACCCCACTTAGAAATTTATAGCATTAAAACATGAACACTAGAATAATATAAAGAAGAAAAAAAACTTATCTAAGTATTCATCTGAAGAACCTGGTGGGGGGTGAAGTAAATAAAACCAAAAATACATAGAAATAGGAAAACAATGAGATTAGTGGCAAAATTACTATAAATATTTCATATAGAGTATAAATAAAGCCAAAGTTAGTCTTTTGAAAAATTAGTAGCAATGCTAACTCTCTGGTAATTCATCAAATAAACCAGTGTGGCAGTGCAAATAAACACAAGCAGAGAGAGGACTTGGAGTATAGATTCAGTGCAAGGACCGGGGTTAGATCCTCAGCATGGGGGTAAGAGGTGAGGCTCCATGTTAGCAGAATTGAACAGTCTAGATCCTACAGACAATGAAAGATATTTTGAATGTGATTTATACTGATGGATTTTAAATTGTAGATGTAGTGAAATGGACAATTTCCTAGAAAAACAGCCTTGACTGAGTTAACACAGGAAATAAAGAAATATGCAAATAGTAGTTTACATAAATAGATAAAATCTACAAATGAATAAAGAAAAATGCAATAATACTTTACATCAAAGAAATGAGATCTTCAATTAAAAACTTTTGCAAAGAAAATTCCTGGGCCAGATGTTTTCGTCAATAAATTCTACAATTTGTTAAGGAAAGAATTATACCAACTATTAAAAGCTCTAAAAGACAATTAAAACAAGCACTTTCAGGTTGTTTTATGAGGTGTATTAGTTTTCTGTTGCGGCTTAACAAATTACTACTACCTTAAGGCTGAAAGCAACACACTTATTTCAGTTTTCGTGGGCCAGGAGTCTGGGGCTAGCTTAGCTGGTCCTTTGCAGAGTGTTTAAATTCAATCAAGGTATGCACAGGCTTGGCTGCTTTCTTATCTACAGCTTGGAATTCTTTCCTGAGCTCACATGGTTGTTGTTATATATTCCTTTCTATCTATCTCTTTTGTTCTCTCTCTATATATGTACATATCTTCCAGGTATTACCTCCCACTACCTTGGCCATATTTTATTTAGTTAGAAGCAAGACACAGGTCTGGCTCACAGTCAAAAGGAGGTTATTATAGACAGAATGAACATGAGCCTCACCCTTATGTTTGTTTGGCACATAAGGCCAGATTTGAAACAAAGGCTAATATGAAAATTATTAAGGAAAATAAAAGCCAATTTCCCATGGATGTGGTTATGAAAATCCTAAATAAAATTTTAGTAAACTGAATGAAGCAATAAATAAAGATATGCCATGAGGACCTAACTGAGTTTTCTCCAGTAATGCAAGGCCTATGTACTAATTACATAGAAAGACACTAGGATGAAGATTTAAAGAATAATTCTATATTCCTTTTGTTTTGCTACTCTGAAAAACTTCAATTCTACAGACAACAGAATGATTACATCATTAATGAGTGTTGCTTTGGGTGTTCTATTAGTGTGCTTTTAAAAATTGATGTGTCTTTAATTTTTTACTTGTAATTATTTTATTTCACTTTTGTTAATATTAATATTTCTTACCCAAAAAATAGTTTCTAGTATAAAAAAGCTTTTATTCAGTATTGTTTTCAGAAAAAGTAGCTACTATGAAACTAAAGAGTGCAGTTGATGTCCTGGATCACATGGAAAGATTCTCTTTCTCCTTCCCTCCATCCCTTACTTCCTTCCTACCATTTAAAAAATTTGTACTCATGGACCAATTTGTTTGGGAGCACTAATCTACTCTTTTGATTGAATATATGGTAGAATTCATTTACTTATCTGAACCAAATGTTGCTGACTGCCATAAGGTATGTATGAGGAATTCTATGTTCTAGAACTTGGTAAATTTAATTCTAAAAGCTTCAAAGTATTAACTTAAGCCCACAAATTATATTGCTATAAAATAATTTTAAATATTTATTTGAATTTGAAGGAATTCCATTTTCAAGATATTACAGTAAGGAAGATAACTGTAGATACTTGAAAGGAAATTTCAGTTATATTAATGTTGGAGATGTGCCAAGAATTCAAGTGTATTTCTAAAACACAACTATAAAAATGAAAGTTTTCCTAAAGTATATGAAGATATTATTCACATATCAATCTAAATCCCATTAGTCAAGTATTCATAGCCCACATATAACTTTCTTATCTTCTATCAAGGTTGAATTTAACAGGAATAGATCAGAAAGATGACTCCCTTCATTTTCCCTTTTTATGATGCTATTGCCTGTGGCATACACATTTTTTTTTTGGAAGCCCTAAAAAGAGTCCTGTATTGTTGATTCTCTCAGAAGACTCTATAATCCTTACTTTTATAGACTGAAAAAGTTTATATTTCATTTTTTTAGAGTGTAAGTGATTTTTTTCCTGCATCTTACACAATACACAGTGTTCCCATTGTGCATCTTTCCTTTATCTTATATCTTGTCATTGATGCTGTTTAGGTTTATAGATAATTCTACCCATTTTATTTTCTTCCTCCTTAGTGCTCATTACTCCTCAGGAGATTCTGCTTTTCTCTAATTATTCCTTGCTAGTTTCCTTTGAGTGTTTGCCAGCACAAAGTTATTTTAAGAAATGCTCTCATGTCCTTAACTGACCACACAGAGTACATGCACTCATACCCACATGCAAGCGCATGCATGCGCGCGCGTGCGTATACACACACACACACACACATTCCAACACTTACATGTTTACCCTTACACTTATATTTATTACATAATTTTACATAGATAGATGATTGATGGATAGATAGATAGATATTCAAAATATTCCACTGGAATTATACATGTTTGGCTAGAATTATAAAACAAACAACAGAAATCCATAATTTAGAATGGAAGGCAAAATCAAGAAAGATCTCTCTTAGGAAGTGACTTTTGAAAGATGAATCACCTGAGGAGTAAATGAAGAATGATCATGACAAATCATATAGTAAGTTAAACAATGCCCCCCAATTTCATGTTCACTCAGAACATGACTTCATAATAGGATATTTGTAGATTTGATTTGTTAATGATCTTGAGACATAATCATCCTTGATTTAGGGTAGGCTCCAAATTCAATGACTGGTATCCTCATTAGAAGAGGAAAGGACATAAAGACCCACAGAGGAGTGTGCCTGGTGAAAATGGAGACAAAGATTGCAATGATACATTGATAAGTCAAGGAAAATCAAGGATTGCAAACCCCTCAAAACTGGCAGACAGACATGGAATCAATTGTCTTGTGGATCTTCCAGAAGTAATCAAACTTCCTGACACCTTGATTTTGGACTCCTCATATCCAGAACTGTGAGAGAACAAATAGGTTATATGTTATATCCAGAAGCTACCACCTTTGTGGTAATTTGTTACAGCATCCCTAAGATACCAAAGCAACAAGCAAATTACATAAATGTGACATAAATGGACAAAGTAACATTAAATATGATTGAAGTGCCCTGGCATGGTGGCAAATGTCTATAATCCCAGCAACTTGGGAAATTGAGGCAGGAAGATTGCATGTTCAAGAGCAGCCTTGGCAACGTATTGAGGAGCTAAGCAACTCTTAGCAAGACTCTGTTTCAAAATAAAACATACAAAGGGCTGAGGATGTGACTCAGTGGTACAGAATCTCTGAGTTTAATCTCCAGTACCAAAACAAACAAAACAAAACAGTGAGTTGAGTGAGAGGCAACAACTAGATCATGTTGAATCTTATAGGAATTTGTGTTTTATTTCAAGTACATTGGAAAGCCATGGTAGGCTTTTATGTGAAGATATAACATGACAAGATATATCTTTTAAAAGTATTATAATGTTTTCCCTTAGCAATTAAGTAGATTAGGATAAGAATTGAAGCCAGAAGAACCTGTAAAGGGGTTGGGCCACTGAAGAAATCTAGGAGAGAGGGTGGAAATTTGGTTCAGAATAATGATGACATAGAAGTGAACCAGGTTGAGATACAATCAAGTTAGAATTGATGATTTGCTGATGGGTTGGATTTGCATATTGAAGGAAAATAAAAATGCCCCTTAGTTTTGGGCTGAGCCACTAGATAGATAGATGTTCATGGCATTTACCAAAATGATGACTCCAAGGAAAAGAGAGACTTGGAGTGAGAATGAGAAGGGGAAATGTTAGTTAGCTTGATGTGTGTGACTTATTTATGTGAACTGAGATTTAAATTCCATTGACACTATTTTGTACTTAGTACTTAAAGGCATAGAAATAATGAGGCCTTCTAGGGAGGGAATGCATAAAGGGAAAAGTCCTGGGCCAAGCAAAAATTGAAACAATTTTGAGAAAAAGTGTGCTACAAAGGGTTTAGTTAGCTTTTTGGTCACTGTGGGGAAAAGACCTGACAATAACAATGTAGAAGAGGAAAAGTTTATTTTGGCTCACGGTTTCAGAGGTTCAGTCCATGACCAGCTGAATCCATAGCTCTGAGCTCTGAGGTGAGGCAAGACATCACGGCGGAAGGGTATAGTAGAGGAGAGCAGCTCAGGACATGGTAACCAGAAAGCAGAGAGAGCGCTACACTTACCAAGGACAAAATATAAACCTCAAAGTCACACCCCCAGTGACCTACTTCTTCAACCACGCCATACCTGCCTACAGATACCATCCAGTTAATCTATATCAGTGAATTAATCTACCAGTTACAGCTCTCATAATCTAATTTTTTTACCTCTGAACATTTTTGTATGCCTAAGACATGATCTTTTGGGGACACCTCATATCTCAACCATAACAAGATAAGGGGCTTTCAGGAAAATTTATAAATGTTATATCCGAAAGAAAGAGAAGGGAACTGGGGACCAAAGGCCTGTTGTCTCATAGCCATGGATACAACTGATTTGTTTTTATATAAGAGACAGATTCATTAATTTAATGATTTAGTTCATGACTCAGTCCTTAACATCTTGGGAAAAGTTTGACTCTCTGGCTTTTCTGTGTCTTTAGTCTTTATGCTATTGTTTAACATTGAAGATAGGAAAAAGGTGGAATTCTGAATCTAATTGCCAATAATGTTGTGTAATTCCACAATTCAGTTCACATTGCATTTGTTAGCTCATGAGCAATAAGCCTCAGTAACATTCTGTTTTTAATTTCATAGCCAGCTTATATGGTATGACTTTTTTTGAGAAATGAAGTATCCATATTTAAAAATCTAAGAGTTAAGGAGGATCTGAACCTATAGCCAGTCCTAAATTTGGTTCCTTCACAAAATAGGCCTGCTCTTTCCCACCTATCCCATTTTTAGATGAATAGAAATACAGAACTGGAAAATAACCTTACAGACTATCCAACTGTTTACCTTCATTTGCAAATAAGAGATCAAGGCTGGGAAAGGACAAATCACCTCCCTGTGTCATAATGCTAGTGGTGGAAAAGGAAATGAGATCAATGGTTTGCTTTGCTTGATAAAAACTGAAATTTCTCTTTGGAATTAATTACAAGGTATTTCTATTCTCCGAAGGCAATAATAGACTCTAGTTTCATTAGAGCAAAGGGGAAAAAAGAACAGAATATTTATTAAATACTGTGGCTAAGTCAGATAAGAATGAAGTGTAAGAAATGACCACAGGGTTTAATCCCAATTTTATTACTGATTAATACTTTGCTTTTAGACAAGCTACTTATATTCACAGAACATCAGTTTTCTTATCTGTAAAATTAAACCTGCATTTCTCTGTTATGTGAGGATTTGTGATAATCCTTTCATGACTATAATTAAGACTCTGAGCTATTTGTAGCCTTTGGTCATAACACCATTAATGTAACACAATTGTGAACCATCACCTAAAAAACTGGCTTTGAGAGGAAGAATCAAGTAGAGGGACAAGGGAGAGAGTAATGAGAAAAGACAGGAAGAAAACAGCACTTTCAAAGTTCTAGTCATATAGTATAGCACTGATACATCCACCTTCAACTACTCCCTCAAAAATTTGTTTTGAAACAAATGGTTTTCTTTTAATATTACTTGCTACAGCAAGAATAAATCTCTCATCCTAATGAATCACTTTTTCTCCTTCTCTATTGGTTTCTACCCATGCCATTGCTCTCCTTTTCCTCCCATCTGCTCAGGAACCTTTTAACTTTCAGATATCCCTTTTCCTCCAGCAACCTCTTTCTTTCCATTAACTCCTTTTTCTCCACTTCCATATGTCCCTGTGTGAAAATTCTTTTATGGAACTGTATCACCTTTGTAGTTTGGGTCTATACCTCTTCTACATTGCCTGACTTCTCATAATAGTATGCTATGTCTCTTGCAAGAATTTTTCAGCTATGATTCTCTCCTTCGTTTTACATGAAATAATTTCTACCCCGCCTTGTCGTTGAAGAATATCTTAAACATTATATTTAGATCTGTAATAATTGAATCCAATGACCTAATTTCATTCTTCATTTCTCCTGCCCTTTCTGCAGCATGTGATACCGCTCTTTCTGCGTTAAAACGTTTCTCTTCTTTCTCCCACATTATCAAGGAAGAATTGATAATTCTATATTAAGTCTATAATAAGTTTATATTACTTTCCTGTCTGTATGATTTTCTGTACATGTTTACATTTTTACAGTGGTTGGGAATTATACAGAAATTCAACTACATGTCACTAAGACTAAAATCTGACTCCAGACCCCCAATCTCTTTGATCTTTAATCTGTCACTTATAATTAAACATTGAAAAATATTGATTATTTGAGAAATATTAGAGGTTTCCATGTATGTATCCCTTCCCTCCCTCTAATTCCAGCAGCCATTTCTGAGTACCAGATCTAGTTTAACCTTTCTCAAGTGTACATTTGACTTCATTCTCCTGCTCAAGAAATTTCACTATCTCCTATGTCTTATAGGACTTATGTTCATACTTACATGGATTTGCTTCTTGTGCATTAATTGTATTTGAAAGCCACAAGGAAATGAAAAAGAAAAATAATCTAAATTAGTTTTGAAAACCCTTTAGAAGGAAGCCATGTTAAAGAGTAATAACAAATTATGTCTAACCCATCCAATATACTAATTTAAATTTTTATCTAGGTGCAATATGTAGAGAGTAAAATCCATATTTTTATTTTTTGGCACCATGGATTGAAACCAGAGGTGTTTAACCACTGAGGCACATACCCAGCCCATTTTATATTTTATTTAGAGACAGGATCTTGCTAAGTTGCTTAGGACCTCGCTAAGTTGCTGAGGCTGGCTTTGAACTCACAATCCTTCTGCCTCAACCTCCAGAGCTGCTGGGATTACAGCACCACCATGCTGTAATCATGTACCACCGTGCCCAGCTTCACATTTTTAAAAGTATGTTGTGACATTAGTTTTTTAAAGATATATGTAGTCATTTAATTGCCACCATATCAATATATCACTGTAACCATAATCCTTTCCCTAGGACTGCTTTATAAACCACCAACACCTAAAATCTTTACAATTAATGACATCAGCAAGACCTGTATTTTTATCATAGCATTCCTGTGAATTTGAGCAGCTTATCCATGCTTCCAATATGATCAACTCATACATTTATTATGAAAAATAAGTTCTACCCTTAATTCTACCCCTCTGCATATGACATATCTCAATACCTATTATCCTATTAAGTATCCCTTCACAAGTATGAAAGAACTATGTCTGACAAAAGAGTTATTTTGATAGAGTATATTGTAGGGTATTAAGCCCTCTTTTTTCTAGAACCATATGATTTGAACCTAACCTTAAGGATTGAAAAATCTTTGTGCTACCAAATACACCATGTTTTACTAGTAAATCAGCCAAATAAGCTATCAAGCCCATAATCTGAAAATGTTGGCTTATACCCTTCCCATACTAATTAACCCCTTCAATTCCTCTATCATGGTATTCACTCTGTTTCCAGGGACAGTAATAATCCTATTCAGTTCCTGCTGGCTAGTCCTCTAAGTAGGATTACAAACAAGCAAACTTGTCCATGTACTTTTAATTGGCTCTAAAACTTTTCCTGGGCCCCTTGTCAGTTGAACTCCTCCCTGCCACTCATGCCATAGAAACTGTGATCTGCTTTCTTTAATGATAGTTTTGACATTTCTGAATCTCACATCCATCGACTCAAAGAGTATAACTTCTTTCACTTAGCATAATGCTTTTGAGATTCTTCTACATTTTTGTGTGTATCAGTAGTATAAATTAGTTGCCTTATTGTTGGTGAATAGTGTTCTATTAAATGAATATTTCATAGTATTTCTAGTAGCTAATTGAGAGACATTAGGGCCATTTATAGTGTTTAGCTATTATGAGCAAACATCCTATGACTATTCAAATATGTTTTTGTATCTGTTGAGTAGACACCTAAAGTTAAGATTTTTGGATTGTCTTATAAATGTCTATTTTATTTTATAAGGAACCAACACACTGCCAAAGGGGCATACCATTTGCATCATCAATGTGTGAGAAATCCAAATTGTTCCATATCCTCTTCAACACTTGGTATTGTCAATCCTTTTGATTTTAACTGTTCTAGTGAAAATAGTCCTAATATCTATTCAGAGTATAGTCTTTATTTCTTGATAAGTAATGATATTAAGCATATAATTATATGCTTACTGGCCATCTGAATGCATATTAAAGCTCCTTTTTGTTTTTTTGGTACCAGGGATTGAACTCAGGGGCACTTGACCACTGAGCCACATCCCCAGCCCTAATTTTGTATTTTATTTAGAGACAGGGTCTCACTGAGTTGCTTAGCACCTCGCCATTGCTAAGGCTGGCTTTGAACTTGCGATTCTCCTGTCTTAGCCTCCCTAAGTGCTGGGATTACAGGTGTGCGACACCACGCCTGGCTTCCTTTTGTCTTCTTACTGAGTTTTCAGAGAAAATGAGGAAACCAGTTCGTTATCAGAATACGTTTTGTAAATATTTTTCAAAATCTGTTGCTTGTCTTTTTATTTACTGTCTTTCAAGACCAATTTTAATTTTGATAATGTCCAATTTATCTTCTATTCCTTTTGACTTTGTTTTGGAGTTCTATTAATTTTTGCCTAAAATATATGGCAAAGATTTTACCCTACCTTTTCTTCTAGAATCTATACATTCAATTCTGACATTTTGGCATGTGATCCAGGCATGAATGGTTAATTTGTGTGTGTAGTATGTTGATGTTCTTTTCTCATATGCTCCAGTTGTTCAGTTCCATTTCTTTGACTACCATTCTTCTCTTAAATTTCTCCTGTGTCAAAATCAACTGACCATGTATGCACTGGTCAATCTTACATCTATAAGTCCGTCTTTTATTTTACCATTGCCAGGTTTTGATTACTGAAGTTTTATTCTAATCTTTGAAAGCTCCTCACTTTTGTTCTTACTGTTCAAATTGTTTCTATTCTCAGTCTTTCACATTTCTAATTAAATTTTAAGATCAGCTTGTAAGTTTCTCGAAAAAAAACACAAAAAAGCAGAAAAAAATACATTCTGAGGTTTAATTGAATCTACACATCCATTTTGAGAGAACTCATAACAGTGTTCCATCTTCTGATCTATAAACATGGAACATCCTATGATTTATATACTTTAAAATTTTTCAGAATTGCTTTAATATTATAATTTTCAGTTTTTCATTGGTGGTACATAGAATTACACCTGACTTTTCCATATTGGCCTCCTGTCTTGAAGTCTTACCATAAAGACTTCTTCTCAGTCCTAGTGGAGTTTCTGTTCAAATGAGTGTTAGCGATGGGGTTTTCTTCTTGTTTCTACCTTTTGAATATGAGGTCTCTTCCCAAAACACCTGTTAATGCTTGCATATTCAGAGGAGAAATGATTAGATTATGAGATTTGTAACCTGATCATTCTGTTCTAGTTTGAATGGATTGACTGACTAGTAACTATAGGCAGGTGGGACATAATGGGAAGAGGTGGCTCACGAGGACATGGCTCCCTGGGTGAGTACATGTTCCCTACGGCCCCTTCCCCTTTCCCTTGCTCTCTCTGTTCCCTAAACCCACCATGAAATGAGCATCTTGGCTCCATCCAGCCCTTCCACCATGATATGCTATAGCAATCGAGCCTCTATAGACTGCAACTTCTGAAACTGTGGGCTCAAAATAAACTTTTCCTTCTCTAAGTTGTTCTTGTTTGGTATTTTGGTCACAGCAATGAAAAGCTGACTAAAACAGTTGTTGTTGCATGATATTTTAGTAATGCTTCTCTTTCAAGTAAAAAGAGTTCCTCTCTAGTTTGCTAGTGGCTGTTTTTATGAATTGACTTAAATTATATTAAGTTACTTTTCTGCCTTTCTCTTGAGAAAGTTGTTATTTCTCATTTCTAGTAAATTGTATCAGTTGATTTCAATTGGTGAACTAACCTTACTTCTATACTAAAACACTTTGGGTCATGAGGTATTTTACTTTCAATCTGATCTTGGATAAAGATATTTCCTAATTTATAGAATCTTAGAGATTATTTTTTTCTTTTCATTAAAGTTGTTTCTCACTGTTTTCTAGCTTGCATGGTTTCTAACAGGAGGAAGTCTCCTTTAATTTCTAGTTATTGTCCTCTGTATATATCTTTTGTCTCCTGATGATGTCTTTAAGATTTTTTTCTGTATCTTGGTTTTTAGTAGAATTTTACTATGATTTGCATATGTGTTTTTCTTTGTTTCTCTTTCAAATTCTCTGCACTTTTTGAATAGTTTGTTTTTCATTTTTTTATCAGAAGTGGTACATTTATTTTTTTATATATATATTTAATTTATTTATTTGTTCTATTTAGGCTACATGATAACAGAGTGCAATTTGATTCATTGTTCATAGATAGAGGATAGCATATCAATTCTCTAGTTGTAAGTTGTATAGAATCATAACATATATGCAGTCATACATAAAGTTAGGGCTATGGTGAGCATCATATTCCACCACATTTACTGTCCCCATGCCCCCTCCCCCCTTACACCCCTATGAACAGAGTTCTATCATTGTTCCCATGGCCTTCCCCACATTATGGATCAGCATCCACTTATCAACAAGTACATTTGGCATTTGGTTTTCTCAGATTGGCTTACTTCACTTAGCATGATATTTCCAACTCCATCCATTTACCTGCAAATGTCATGTTTTATTCTCTTTTATTGCTGAGTAATATTCCATTGTGTATATATACCACAGTTTCTTTATCCAGTCATCTATCAAAGGGCATCTAGGTTGGTTCCACAGTTTAGCTATTGTGAATTGAGCTGCTCTAAACATTGAAGTGGCTGCAGCACTGTAGTTTGCTGTTTTTAAGTTTTCTGGGTATAGACCGAGGAGTGGGATAGCAGGCTCAAATGGTGGTTCCCTTCCAAGTTTTCTAAGGAATCTCCATACTGCTTTCCAGATTGGTTGTACCAATTTGCAGGTCCACCAGCAATATATGAGCGTGCCTTTTTCCCCACAACCTCGCCAACACTTATTGTTGTTTGTATTCTTGATAACTGCCATTCTGACTGGCGTGAGGTGAAATCTTAGGGTAGTTTTGATTTGCATTTCTCTGATTGCTAGAGATGTTGAACATTTTTTCATATGTCTGTTGAGGGATTGTATATCTTCTTCTGTGAAGTTTGTGTTCAGCTCTTTGGCCCATTTATTGATTGGATTGTTAGTTTTTTTGGTGTTAAGCTTTTTGAGTTCTTTATATATCCTGGAGATGAGTGCTCTATCGGATGTGTGTGTGGCAAAGATTTGTTCCCAGAATGTCAGCTTTCTGTTCACTTCCTTGATTATTTCTTTTGCTGAGAAGAAGCTTTTTAGTTTGAATCCATTACATTTGTTGATTCTTGATTTTACTTCTTGTGCTATAGAAGTCTTGTTAAGGAAGTATGGTCCTAATCCGACATGATGAAGATTTGGGCCTATTTTTTCTTCTATTAGGCGTTGAGTCTCTGGTCTGATTCCCAGGTCCTTGATCCACTTTGAGTTGAATTTTGTGCATGGTGAGAGATAGGAGTTTGGTTTCATTTTGCTGCATATGGATTTCCAGTTTTCCCAGCACCATTTGTTGAACAGGCTATCTTTTCTCCAGTGTGCGTGTTTGGCTCCTTTATCTAGTATAAGGTAACTGTATGTAAGTGGGTTTGTCTCTTTGTCTTCTCTTCTATACCATTGGTCTACATGTCTATTTTAGTGCCAGTACCATGCTGCTTTTGTTACTATAGCTTTGTAGTATAATCTGAGGTCTGGTATTGTGATGCCTCCTGCTTCATTCTTCTTGCTAAGGATTGCTTTGGCTATTCTGGGTCTCTTGTTCTTCCAAATGAATTTCATGATTGCCTTTTCTATTTCTATAAGGAATGATGTTGGAATTTTAATTGGGGTTTGAATCTATTGAATTGAATAGATTGAATATATATAGTACTTTGGGAAGTATGGCCATTTTGACAATATTGATTCTGCCTATCCAGGAGCATGGGAGATTATTCCATCTTCTAAGGTCTTCTTCAATTTCTTTCTTCACTGTCTTGTAGTTTGCATTGTAGAGGTCTTTCACCTCTTTTGTTAAATTGATTCCCAGGTATTTTTTTTTTTTTGAGGCTATTGTGAATGGGATAGTTTTCCTAATTTCTTTTTCAGAGGGTTTATCACTGATGTGTAGAAATGCAATTGGTTTGTGGGTGTTGATTTTATATCCTGCTACTTTGCTGAAATCATTTATTAGTTCTAAAAGTTTTCTGGTAGAATTTTTTGGATCCTCTAAGTATAGAATCATGTCGTCCGCAAATAATGATAGTTTGAGTTAAGAGCTGAGCGTATAGCTCAGTTGGTAGAGTGCTTGCCTTGCATGCACAAGGCCCTGAGGTTCAATCCCCAGCACCAAAAAAAAAAAAATGCTGTTTTTCATTTTTTTTAATGTATGTGTGTATGAAACTGTGTGGTATGTAATTCAGCTTTTGGATATTCTACACTCCTATACTCTTATTTTCCAACTCTTTTCTCTTTATTTCTTTCTGTGTTTCAGTGTGAATAACTTCACTGATATTCAAGTTTGCTGATTCTTCTCTCTACTACCTCTCTTTTGCTTCTAAACCCATCAAGGGGATTTTTGTCTCTGATACTCTGCATTTTTTATTTCTAGCATTTCCATTTGATTCTTTCACTTAGTTTTTATACCAAAATAATCCCTTTTCCTATACATTCTCTTCACTTTTTTTTTTAACCAACTCCTTCCACATATCACCAAGTCATTTATTTTATTGTTTATGCTGGGACATTTTCTGTCTCTCTTCTTTCCCTCCCTCCCTCCGTCTGTCCCTTCCTTCCTTCCTTCCTTCCTTCCTTCCTTCCTTCCTTCCTTCCTTCCTTCCTTCCTTCCTTCCTTCCTTCCTTCCTTTTGCTGTGTAATTGTGAAAGTAGTAACTGCGTGCCAAGAATTGTGTGAAATACAACAAAACAGGAACCCAGAAGAAACTTAAAGTATACGTGTTTATCAATCAGGTCATTAATTTGGATATTGAGTCAGTAGCTTGTAATGTAGACAGATTTGTGTTTCAGTGTCACTGTAAATAACTTTCAATACAGTATAGACATAAAATTCCTCTATTTATGTACGGCCTCTATGCTATACTTTGTATGCATATGGGAATTTCAGATGGTTTGTCTAAGGGGTACTGTTCTCCTTCAGCTTACAAAGGACTCTGCATGCCTGTTACCATAGGGAATGGTGAGGGTTCTCTTTGCATAATTGTGCCTTTTCTAATAATGGATTGTTGTTCTTGCAACTTCTTGCAAGGCTCATGGCAGGAACAAGAGGAAAAGGAGTTTGGGAGTTCATCCTACTCTTCCAACCAGAGTCTTAGGCTGGCTTTGTGCACCAAACTTCAGAATTCCGTCTTCATTTCCCTGCTTTTCACTTCTTAATCTAGTTGTCTATCCTTCTGGCAAGGACTAGAAAATGACCTCTGCCTTGAATTAGTTTTCACAAACTAGTTTCCTGCCCTTGTCCTTCCTTCTATTACAGTATATTTCTGGGTTTGAGCAGGTATCTATTCCTCTCCCAATGGCAGATGGGTTTTCCTATTGTCAAGTACTGACTAGTTCAGAGTGGGGAGCTTCTAAACCTCTATCAGTGACAGCTGATCTTGGCCTGGGAGTAAGGGATGAGAAGGTTCACTTTTCCTTTGCTATCATCAGACACTCTTTTTCAGAGACTTATAAAAGTATTTCTCTTCCTCTTCCTCCTCCATCTCCTCCTCCTCCTTCTCCTTTTTTTTTTTTTTTTTTTTCTTCCTGGCAGGCAGATGGCTCTTCTTATCAAAGCAGGACCAAATACTGGATTCTAAAGAGGTCCTCTGCCTTCCCTTGGAGACAGATGTATTTATTTTTTTCATATTTATCCTCAGGTGACAGCTGAACCCAACACATAAAACAACTAGTGATCAAGCAGGTGCAGACTTTCTTTGGGCATGGAACTTTCAAGAATTCTGACCTGTCATGACAGCCCATGCGAGGTCTTTAAGATTTGTTAAACGTCAGTAGCCTTTGCCTTACCTACTTGATAGCTGCTTCAGTTAGTAGGTCTTCTCTTTCCTCAGAGGAACTTGTCAATTTGCCAACCCTTGAAATTTGGCTTATTGGCATGCATTGAGTCCTGAGTTCTCTGATTGTTAAAGAAAAAAAATACATTTTGTGTGTGTGTGTGTGTGTGTGTGTGTGTATAAGATTTCCTGGCTTCTTCTTGTTAGAATGGGAACGATATTCCCATAACACTTTTTATATCCTAGGTAGAAATAAAAATCCTCATCCAATGTATTTTTTTCTAGTACTGACATGTTATCCTTACTGTGATTGGTTAGCAGAAAAACTATTTGACTTGGGCCGAGGGGCGACATATACAAAGAATATAAAATTCTGAACACTAGGATGGGCCTCAGTAGGGTCAGATGGAGCACTCTGGGAGCTTTGAGGGAAGTAAACACACTGAAGTTGTATATTCAAGTCTCTTACCTCACAGTAGAAAAATGAGATATTTGAAAGATATGGAGGGCAAAACCGCTGCCGTGATGCAATTTTTATTCCTTTCCTCTTTCATTTCTCTCCTGTTTTTAACCTATTTTCCTTCTTGTTTCCCCTCAATAATAGCTGTATTCAAGATAATAAAATGTGAATATATGATTTCTTTGCCCTTACCTTAATATTAAAGTGTTTCTATATAGTATTTCCATGTTATATTCTGGCTTCCCTCTATTTCCAGAAAATAATTTCTGTCATGGCCACATTTATCTTCTGACTAATCCTCCTTCCTTGTTTTTGCTTATGTCTGTAATGAATTTTCCTATTCAGAATTTCACTCTAAATATTTTAAAACCATCTATATTTTCAATAGCTGAAATTACTACCCAAATGCATTTATACATTAGCATTTTTTTAAAAATCCAATGCAAGTAAATTTTAAATAATAAATGCTTTTTCACTACTCATTTGGTGATTTACAATATACCGACGGCTGTATTATGCCGCTAAACACTATGCAAATATGAAACAAAACTGCTTCTTGTTGTATTTTTTAAATAAAGAGCACCACCTTGTGGGGCTTGTGCTTAACCATATTATATGAAATGGAAAATATATAAATATAAGAATTTCTAAAATATTTGTAATTATACTTCATTAATCTGTTACTATAGAAAACATCATACTCTTTTCTAAAAAAAATTCAAATCTTGGAAATTTTGTTGATTTTTGTATTTCATGAACCAATAAAAATTTTAACTGCTAATGAGTACTTTTATGTAAATATTAGTTCCCTTAGAACTAAAAGGATAAAGTAATAAATAACATTATAAGGAAGGAACTATTGATAGGACTTGATCAAAAAAGGTTTACCTTAAAAATAAGAAAGCCATAGTTGAGAGAAGATACATAGTGTGATCACTAGCTTACATATAACCAGTGTAAATACCACTTCTGTTTGCCTGACTGATTTTTTAGCAATTTTCAGACACGAGTGTATAGCAATTCTTCACTGAGCTATACCCTATGCCGGAGAGTGGATTGCTTAACAAAACAGATGTTTTATCTTAATGAATAATGAAGAACAACACACTACTATCTACATAAAATAATAATCACTTTTCTAGAACCTTTCCAAGATGTATCATTCTTATTTTAATACAAATATTTAATGCATCTGATATTTTACAAAATTTAATTAGAAAAAAAACTTCAACATTTTTGCAAGTTGAAGTGTTACTGGCTTCTTTAAAAACTTTACATTTGACATTGTTTCATCTCAGTTTGCTTTCAAAGATTGTAATGAAGTTCATTGATGTGGCTTTTCAATAGGGAGCCCAGAGCTGGAAACTTGTCCTTTTCCCAAATATAACAAAACACATAGATTTTGTAATCTATGTAATTATACTGTGGAATTATATTTTCATTAATCACAGTAATTCTATTTTGGAATGTCAATTCACCTTACTACTTTAAAATATAAAGTTATACTATTATTAAATGTTAAAATTGAATAATAATTTTTTTATTTTGCTTTGTAGATTATTTATTGTTTTAAATATTGGATTTTGTTGTGTCAGTTTTTTTCACTCTGTTCTAAAATGACTGACTTATCAAATCTTTGTGCAGTTGTTTTCTTTTGTGGTTGAGCATTGATCTTCCAGTTTGTTGTGTTTTAATATAGGATTTCTAAGATGAAGGGCACCCCACCATGATTACAAAAAGCACAAGATGAAAATAAAGATTTTATAACCTATAGGCCTTGGAGATACATGGACACCCACAGGCTACACATAGATGTCAAGAAGCACATGGAGAGAGAAAGAAAGAGAACTATGCCTGTGCCTTTTATTGGATCCAGCATGTTATCCAAACAGGTTTCTTGGGAAGGTTTAATTGGTGGATTCAAGAAAGCAGGTAGGATTTCCAGGAGGTCATACTGTGACTGAGAGGTGATCACAAGAATGTATCTGCACAGTCCACATACAGTGTGAGGATCAATGGAGCCAAATAGGCTGTGTGTATCTGCCCCAAAGGAAGATGGTCACTGGGAGGTGGTTATATGAGGCATACACTTGGATTGACCGCACTGAGGAACTGGGAGAAGGTGTAAAACTAGAAACTATGTCAAAGGCTTCTGGTAGGAGGAGTCAAGTTAAAGTCATAAAATTATATGAATCACACTTGGACTCTGAATTCTGAGTCTGTCCTTTGTTCCTTATTTCTCTAGTGTTTAATAATCTATGCAATTTGTAAATGTTCTTTTGTGTTTTCACATACAGTAATAGCTGTGAGCTATAAGAGATCAGTTATAATAATTGAATCTTGCTTTTAGTACCTATTCCAGCTGACTCCAAATCCAGTTACTCAAACTGATTAAGAAACCATCTCACTGCCTCATCACTCAGCTTGCATGTCCTGATCTTATTTTCAAAGAGCCTTAGCTCAGATAATTATACTCACCAGGATTGTTGGATTGTAGCAATATTTATCTCTTCTTATTACAGAATGTAATTAAAATACATCTTACTAGCTATTTTTTATTCATAATTTATTACATCTAATACAAGTATGCCAGAGTGTGAAGAAGTGGGAAGAGTAGACCTGTGGGCTTTGCATGATTTCCAGAACTCATCTTTTTTTTTTTTTTTCAATTAAGTCACTTTATTTTTTTTAATTAGTTTATTTAATTGCATTTCAAGTCATAGCACATATATAGAGCTCAGTTTTTCCATTTCTCTGGTTGCAAACCAGATAAAGTCACACCAATTGTGTCTTCATACATGTACCAAGGTAGTGATGTCGATCTCAATCAACCATCTTTACTATACCCATTCTCCTTTCCCACCCCCCACCTCCCCCATGCTGCGTCCAGTGTTCCTCCATTTCTCTTATGTTTCCATTCCCACCCCCCTTATTTATCAGCATCCACTAATCAGAGAGAACATTTGGCATTTGGTTTTTTGGGATTGGCTTACTTCACTTAG